>VDFB02276150.1:0-20370 GCA_007258455.2 Sequoia sempervirens | reverse complement strand
AAAATGTAAGAAGAAGGTTAGACTTCTCAGGCATAGTCATACAGGAGCAACCTACAGTTGTAACAGAAACTCCTCCTAACGAGCCCGTACCTCAGAAAGAAGCAGAGGAGCCGCCTTTAACACATGTTTCTATACCTTTGGTAGAGCCTTCACCGATTCACATTGAACTGGATATTGAAGAAGATGAAGAAATTACAAGTGTACCTCCCAAGGAAGTTAGTAAAGCTACTACCGTGTCTTGGCTTGAGAGCTCCTTGGGAAGGGAGAGAAGAAGACCTTCATATCAGGTAAAATTTGATGATCTTGATTTCATCTATCAGGAACTTCCTAAGAAGAAAGCAAAGAAGCAAGTTCACTTTGATAGGAATCCTGATGGTTAGATGGTTATGGAGACTGTCGTACCTCCCATAGATAAGAACAGGGATGAGGTGAATATGGATGACTTCGTGATGGTCAAGGCTAAACTTGGTAGAAATACCAGACATACGGATGTCAGTTTGTTCAGAGTTGTGTCTGAAAACCTTCAAGAAAGAGTGCTCAAGGATGGGGAAGACAAAGCAGCCCTCAAGGCTGAAATACAACTTAGGCTTTATATTTCTAAACTTGTCCATGGTTCTTCACAAGCTACTCAGTTGCTGCTCCAGGTTTTAGATACACCAGCTGATCATCATCAGTTGAGGCAGCTGGTCATTTGTGGAAAGGAGACTCAAGAGTGGATTGAGAGTTTCATTATTAGAGGAAAGGAGATCTTGGCACAGATGTTTCAGTTAAGAGAAAACACTCATGAGCTACGTCAAAGTATCCAAGGGTTTGAACAATCAGTGGCTGAAGTAAAACCAAGGCATGAAATCATCATTTTTGATTTAGACACAACCTATGGTTCAGCGGCCTCAAAAGAATACAAGAGGCAGATCCTTGCTTGGAGAGAGCGTCATGTCTTCAAGGTTAAAACTTACGAGAGGATATTTGAGGAGTTTATTGCCTACAGACAAAGGGTGATTGAAGCTCTTTTTTTCATCAATGAGTTTGTCACAGAGATTCCTTCTCGGTATAGTCTTGAAGATGGTTCTTACCTCGGGTTAGATGAAGTGCAAACTCAATTTCAGAGTGTTGTTTGCAGCTGTGATAGCAACAATACAGTTGGTGGCAGAATGAATCACCTTGCCATGATGTCAGCAAGATTTGAAAAAGCGGCCAATGAGGTCGAAGATTTCCTGAGATCAATTGCAAATGGAGAAGATATCTTAGAAAAACGCAATTTTTCTATTGATGGGATAGATGCACCGAACCGGGACACATTTTGCTGTTTTTTAGCGGATGTCATAGAGATTTAAAACAACTTTCTTCTAGAAGCTTTCTTTCCGCTTTCTTTCTATTCTTGGAGCAATTCTTATCCATTCTTTGAAGAAGAGAAAGAAGATAAATTGTAATAGTTGGCATTTCCTACTTTTCCTGTTTCTTAGGTATTAGATGCTATCTTCTTTCTAGATTTAGAAATAAAGCTTGCTTGTTGAGCAAGCCCTAGATTGTGAAAGCAAGGAGATTTTAGGGTTCCCTACTCCTCTGCTTGCCTATAAATAAGAGCCTTTGCTTATTAGTTTTCTTTAACTATGCTAGTGATAACAAAAGGCTGAGCCTATTGTGCCTTCTATTTGTTACTCAAGTCTCGAAATTGTTTTGCTATGATGGCCAATTGTTGGAGTCTCTTTCAGCGTAACAAAGAGGAGTTATTGGCAGTACTGTTCTCTTTGTCTAAGAACAAGTTTAGCAAGCCTCTTTAGCTACAAGCTCTTGTTCCAGGCATGTGTTTAGTTATTTTTGTTCCAGAAGTTTGAGAAATAAAATCATGAGCCTCCTTTGCCTTGGTATAACGTCTCAAATTTCCGTTATTTATGTTATGCTTTTATGATCTTAATTTCAGCTTACATTGAAGTGTGTAGATGTATGTTGAGAAAGAGTTTATTGAAGCACTTTGTCAGAGAATCAACCGCTGTTTGTTTCTGGACCTGCTTGCTGCATTACTTGCGAGATTTAGAAAGCGTTTTTAGCAAAGATTGGTCGTGGATTGAAGTTTATGGAAATAGAAATGGCTGCAGCATTTATGTTTGAAACCTTGTGCTCGCTGATCAAAGTGCTTAGTTTGAAAGTTTACTAACTTACATGCACCCATCAGCAAGAGGGGAGCTGGTTGAAGAAAGCAGTTTTACTAGCATTGCATCCGTTCGAATGCACTTCCAGGTCGCGAATTTAAATCTCACGAACATTAGCCATCGAACTTTCATTTCAGTTATGGGGATGTAATTTGCTGGTTTATATTGCTGCATTTAAGCATTTTAATCTCATTTATACTCAGCTTATTAGTTTGCATGCCAATTGTTTGACAAAATGTCAATTGGCTATAGGTTCTCTTTTTGGCATAAATAATGTTATAATATTGCATACCAAGTGTTTGTATTAATGCCACTTGGTTGTAAGTACATAAATGCCATCTTTGGTTGCATCCAAAGTGTTTGTTATAATTTCTAGTTGCTGTAGCTGCATATTGCAAGTAGTTTTGAGTCATCTATATGCATCAAAAGTACATTAAAAGAATTGCATTTCGTCATAGAAACATTCATAGTTGTCATTGGAAATCATTGATACCATTGGAAACATTCAAAGTGTAGCGCTTGGGAGATAAGCAAAAGAATTTTGATTTGTTCATCCGTTTTCAAAAGGTTTACAAGTAATTATTACCATTCATAAAAGCTTTCAAAACAAGCTCAATGTAAGAGAGGATAAATTGCATTTCATGTATATAATAATAACATTATAATTTATCAAGATTATGCACAAGGCAAAAAGTACATCAATGAATTTTCATAAATATATTCATCCATATTCGAAAGAGTTCAATAATTCCAATAAAAACATCTTTTCAATGTTACATCATAAAACCTTAATTTTACACATCAATGTTACATCAAATTCTTTCATGCAATACTTCTATTTCAAAGTTCAATAATGAATGTCAAATACATATACATATACAATGGGGCTATAAGAGCCATTCTAGAATGATACACAAGTACATCAATAGCAAATAAAACTTTGATCCTCCAACCGCCATGACACCATCGGTCTTCTTGCAAGCTGGGGCCAAGAGTGTGATTCAGGCGCCTTTTCTGTCCAACCACAAAGTACATGACTTCCCCGGGTTCCTTCCTAACTCGAAGGAATCCCCGACCCTTCATAAAGGAGCCTAGCAACCTGACACAATAAAACAGGAGGGAACTCTCGATGCATGCCTGGTGCCTATATGCATTTCTAACATGAGAAAACATATTTCTTGCAACAGGAGGTGGCAGAGACTCAAATATATATATTTCTAGGCTTTTAAAACAAATCCATCTATTTCAATGGTACAAGTGCTTGGCCAAGCATAAATGAAATAAACAAGTGGTAGTTTCAGAAAAGGTAAAACTACCGTCTCTGTGGATCCACCTTTGGCATCCTATCCCAGAAGTTACCAAAATACAGTATAATAAAGTGCAAGAACAGAAAGTTGTGCATTTTCTATACCATGCTTCATGTATTCTATTGATTCTAAAAGAATTTTCTTCATTTATCCACATTCATGCATACTTAGGTTTCAAATGAGAGTTTCAAAACATCTTTTGAATTCCATTTGAACAAAAGAAAAAGGTTGTAAGTTTCAGTATTAAATATCATCTGCTCTTTTCTTAGTAATTTTCTCTGATTTGGTAAAGGAATTTGTTTTCACTCCAAGCAACTCTCTTGAAGGTTTTGTTCAAGTTTGGTTTTTCAAATGTAAAAATGCATGTATATCATGATACTTTCAGTGTATGAACATAAGTGTTGACATGGTTTTTGAGACCGCACCAACACAGAATAAAGTTTCCCAATGGATACCCTATCCTCTCTTGAACAAAGTATTCAGCATGCTAAGGTTGCGAGTAAGATCATGCTTTCAACTCCAAGGTTCCGAATACTTAGAATACCCTCAGTTGGTTTGATGTGAGTTGCTGTGTTCTCACGAGGGGACTTACACAATTGTTCGACAGCTAACAACAGACAATGGATTAAGGGATTTCGTGTAATTCAAATGATTTGGCGATTGAGCACAAGTTTTCTAATCCTAACCAGAAATGAACTGAATTTAAAGGGTGTAGGGCCTAAGAAGTTTGTGTTCTATTCTAAGGCAGGATATGTGGAGCTCGACTTCAGCAGACTTCAACCGGATTTCACCTAGCCTCGCATCGGACAGCTTCAGCAAAATCGGTGCAATCTTCAGGGGAGTAACGAAGAATATTCAAATTATAATTCAACATACATGTACCATCACAACGATGCATACAAGCATACGAATCACAATCGAAGTTAAGTTCAAAATGATGTCCAGTTGACCACGCAAGGCAAACTCACCATCAACGAGTCGCTAGTGGTATGGATAAAGAGAAGCTACGTCGATCAAACACCACAAATCCAAAGTAAACTACTTGCATGAACTGAAAATTACACTACTTTATGCTACTTCAAGATGCTACGTGAATTGGAAGGATGAAGAAGCCTCAACAACTATTCATAACAAAGAAGAGATCACCATCAATGAAAAATTCTTTTATTATGGAAGCATACATGACAACTTCTTACAAAGTATCCAAAGGGAAGACTTTCCTTCCTCTTCAATCTAAACTACTCTACTTTCTACTCTACCAACTTCTCTCTACTCCTCTAAGCTCTGCCTCTACCTCTAAATCTAATCTCTAATCAATTACAAATGAGGGGGACTCCCCCTTTATATTGGCAGCTCCAAATTAAAGATGCTAATATAATCTACCGGATGGCTCCATTGTGCCACCGTGCCTCTAAACAAGATTTCCGGTCTAAAACGCCACAAAGGAGAGTGGGGAAATAAATGAGCCATATGTCCACCATCATCCTTCTAGAAGATTCCACCTTTGAAAGAAACGTCACACTGTTCTCGATCTTCTTTCTTGATGTTGCTCCTCGACTTCGCTCGAGCTTACATTCCTTTTCTCCATCTTAAGCTTTGAAAACGTTTCTTCTTTGTTACTTGAGCCTCAATACTTAGCCATTTTCTTGCAACTTTCTCTTCCTTCATGTGAAACTCATAACTTTATCTCCTTCCGAAGGTTGTAATATCATCATGCTTCATCACTTCAGTCATCGTGCTCTGGCCTTGACATTCCTCCTACAAAACAAGCGAGGAGAAGAGTATCAGAACATTTCATAATATAAATCCAACTTACTTACCAAGATTCTCACGTTCATCGCTTCCACTAGCCAACTTCTGCTTTCTTCATGATTCTTCATGCCTTAGCCAAATTTTATCTTTCTCAAGGGCGTATCATTCTTTTGACAATATTAACTTCAACTGCATCCCCAAGAAATTCATTTCACCTGCTGGAGCTCCGACAACATTGATTTTATCCATCTCTGGCTCAAGAAGACTATCTTCACGAAGGATTTGAGCAAATTCACCTAGGCAGTTCCTTTCAAATTCATCGTCTGGAGAATTTCACCCTGAAAACACATTTTCTTCATTTTGCCTTAGAAAATTTTCAAATTTCCCTTAGGAAATTCATCAATCTGGTGCCCATTTAAAATCTTCATCCCAGAATCCTCGACAAGTTGTGGAAGACCTTAAAATCCATTCCTTATCGATAATCTTTGATACCCAGAAGAAAATTTCTTTCAGAACGCGTCGAACCCATGGGTACCCAACGAACGGGTTCATTTAATTTTCTCGAAATTTAACCTTGGAAAAAATAATTTCAAATACCTATTTCATTTCTTCTCAATTTCCTCCGAGAATTTGTTGTCGACTTGAATTTTTTTTTTAATCCATCCCTAATGCAAGTACCTTGACTTTATCTCCCAATCCTCACTCCTGACTGCAGAAAAATTTCATCACCTCCGGTTCAGGGCGATTTAAGGAGAAAAATTTCAGCCTTAGAAAATTTTTAAATCATCTTCAAAAACTTTTTGAAAATTTCGCCCTGGAAAAAAAAAAAAAATTCGCCTTGAAATTTTTTTAGCTTTGATCACTTCGCCTGCGAGGAAAATTTTATCAACTTCAGTTAGAAAAATTTTATTCACGCCTAGCACACTTTTATTTCTTCACTCCACACTAGCATTTTACTCCACACTAGCAAGGCGATTTTATTTAGAACTCCAACGCCTTAGAAATATTTCATCATTCATCTTATACTTTATTTCATCTTACCATCCTTGGCGCATAGCATTTGGAGAATAATATTACCACGCCTTAGCAATTTAATTCCACCCTTTGGCAATATTTTCTAACACTTATACCACTCATCACCTTTGACGCCTTGGAGAAATCCTCTTTAACATACCACCTTGGGCGCATTTTGGGCTTGAAGGAGAATAACGCCTAGCATTTGACTTGTTGACCTTATTCCTCACTTGGGTGGATTTGCATTATGAAGTGGATTTTAAAACTTGCCTTTTAACTCAATTGGAATATTCCCTCCTTGCATGCATACGTTTTGTCTCTTTGCATGCCATTGGTTTTGTCCTCACATGCATGCATTTGGGCGCATTTTGCCCATGGAGGAGGATGAAAACGTTGACTTCCCTTGACCATTTCTAGCTTGGGCGCATTTCTTACTTGGTGAAGGATGAGAGTTGATACTTAGAAATTTTTTATCATTTTGCTTTGTGAGGAGGGCGCATTTAGACAAGGCAGGAGGATATTGCTCATACTTAGAAATTTTTTTAAACTTATTCATCCCCTGAGGGCGCATTTTACCCCTGGAGGTGGATGAAACTTTGCCTTAGAAAAATTTTCATGCTTCCACCTCACCAACTTGGGCGCATTTTGGGGTGGCAGGAGGATGAACTCATTTCATAGAATATTTTTGATCATCTTGAAGGCAAGCATGGCGCATTTGGAGGTGTTTGCTAGATGGAACTCAAACTTAGACATTTTTACCTTCTTCTGCTAGCTTATCCATGCCCTGCTATAAATAGTAAGCCTCCCGATTTTGCATCTCTGAAGTTCAGAACGACTTGGAATTTTGCACACTGCATCCTTATAACCTCGTTGTCCTGTCAACACTGCCATTTTTAGTCACCCTGCTATTTTTAGCCCATTTCCGGAGGTAGTTTACTATAAATAGTAACCTCTTGTTTCTGATAGCTCCATTGCTCCGATTAACTTGAAATTTGAATGAGGCGCTCCTCACCACGTGACCTGTCTGTGGACACCAACGCATGCAACTGATTTACTATTTTTAGCCTGTTTCCAATCTGACTTACTATAAATAGTAAATGCTCCGTTTGACTTGAAATTTCTTCTTTACTCAAAGCAGATAGTTCAAGGATAATTTATCATGGAGCCATAACGGGCCAGTAAAATTTCACTTTTACCTCTCTTTTCAGTTCTGCTCGAAACCCTAATTACTTCAAGATGCATATCGTAGACCGCTTTGTTTCTCGCTTCGCGGGAAAATCAAGGATCACCGGTGATTCCGAATCACCGGGAAGTTTTTTCACGCTTTATTACACCCGCTAAAATAGTGCAAGTTCTCATCGAGTGCGAGTATTCTCATTGCATATCGCCACCATCGAAGCTCTCGAAACCCATCAGAATCATCCGGTTACGTAAAGAAACCCTGACATGCAAACCCTAAAAATAGCCTCGGAAGACTGAATTCTGAAAGTTGTCGTCTCGTTTTGCATGTTATATCATCGCGAAGGTCTCGAAAAACCCAGAAGGAATATGCCAACATGCAAAGAAAAACTCTGCATCTGAACCCTAAAATTAGTCCCGGAAACCTGACTGCTAAAAATAGTAAGTTGTCTGTTTTCGCTCAAATTTTGCATGTGAGCAGCTTGATGTGTTCTGAATGTCGTGTGACTGTCGGAATTTCAAAAATGCTGACAAATTGCCTGTAACTGCAAACTTACTAAAAATAGTAAGTACCCCAGATCTTGATGAAATTCTGCTGAGAGCCTGCTGGAAACATGCTGACAACAGTGTTAGTCTTTATTTTTCAATTTATTCACCCGTTCGACCTTGGACTGACCAGGAAAGATGAAACCCTAATTTTCGGATTTGGCCAAAATTTCACGTTTTAAGCTCGAAGGTGGAGAAATCCCGAAAAGACAGACATCAGAAAAGAGAGAGAGAGAGAGAGAAAACCCAAGCCAAAAGACCAGAATGGAACAAAAATTAGGGGTCCCCATCTTGAATGGGGCGATGTGTGAAAAAGGTCACAACAATAAGTAGAGGAAATAATTTTCTGTATAAAACAGTGTTCTCAGATTTATGTATATATTTCTATATTTTCAAAATTCAAGCTGGTTTGAAAGTGGAGTTCCCAATTTGCTACAGGTTTCTGGTTAACAATAATATACAGAAACAGGATAATTCTTTCAGGAGAAACAGAGGTTTGGAAATCTTGCATTTGAGTTTTATATTGTATACCAATATTCAGAAATTTACATCTGTATGTAAGCATAAGACAATGTGATCAAAGAAGGTCACCAATTTACATGGTTCTCAGAGGTACATTTTCATATTTCCAGCTTCAAAGTTACTGAGATGTTTGTATATATTTGACAGAAATTATATCACATTCTGAAGATGGTTTTCCTGTATAAATTTGCATTTATGTATATATATATATTTTAAATAAAAAGAAATACAGATTTTCATACTGTTCTCACGTTTTCTGGCCGTGCACACAGAAAAGAGCATTATACAGGGTTCTGAGCAGGTTATAAGCACCCTAAAGGAGCTGGGAGGCCTTGCCTCTCCCATGGGGAGGGCGCGGGCTGTGAGGAGCTCGCGCCCCCTCCACAGGGCGCGAGCCTCCCCACAGAGCCGTGCCCTTCCTATGGGAAGGGCTGGGGATTAAAATCCCTCCCCTCTACAGTAAAACAATTTCATAAAAACATAATTCGCCCAGCATTCAACTGCAATTTAATTCATTTCAAAAGAATTTCGAATTACTGTCTGGTAAAGGTTTTCTTGCGAGATTATATGTATATATATATATATATATATATATGTATATATGCACAGGAATACAAATTCTTGTGTATATATATATATATGATTTCAGATCTTTTCTCTCACAAATTTTCTGTACTAAAGAATAGCAAATGAGGGCAGTTTAAATAAATGCAGCTTTGCAACAGATTATAACCTTGTTCTGGAAGAAAGAAATTGGGTATTTTCTCTACAATGCAACAAATGAGGAAAAGGTTTTCACTCAGATTTAAAAATAAAACTGGAAGACATTTCTCAGATATTTGTAATCATTTTCATAAAATGATGCATACAATTTCTCCAATTTCATATTGAAATTTAAACTGGTTTTAAAAGCAAAGAATGGAAAACCTGGCAGATTACTCCGGTTGCAGATGTCCAGAATTACCTTCAGTCTCCTTCTCCCTGAGCCTTCGTTATGTTCTCAATAATGTTCTCTTCTCTCCCCTTAAAGCCTTATTCCTTCTTCCGAGAGTCATGCAGACCATTTCCAAATGACAAATGTGTATTTTTCTTGGCAAATTTACATGCAAATTAAAGAGGTAGCCACCTGCCGAGAGCTTTGTTGGTTTTAAGGAGAATTTCCCAGAGCCCAAAGTTTCTCGGGACTGTTCGTTTTTCCTTCTCCAAATTTTGGACTTAGGTTTAAATGCAAACAAAGCTATTTCCACTTTTTCATATGCAAACAAAGATATTTCCTCTTTATCATATGCAAATATAAAATGTTTCCACTTTATTTTAATTTCCTAATTAGATAAAATTTAATAAACAGATTTTCTATTATTGCACAGAAAGTGGATTATACTAAATAAAATAAATCATAATATTTTCACAACTTTAATTGATAATTAATTAATTAATTTTTTTCTTTTTATGTTATTATTTTTACCATTTACTTATTCAAATCATTTATTACCTATTTGTAAGCAATTCAAAACAATCATATTGAAACAGACATTGCCTAAATGCAACTATATGATTTTTAGGTGCTGTGTGTGCGATCGAGAGTTCCTCCTCTTTTACCCTATCGGGAAGCTAGCCTTCTTTTCCTCAATCACACTCTTGGTCTTCGACCACCTGCGACTCAAATGCACTCAGGCGTGCCACAACGAAATTGTATTAGTAACCGATATAGAAATATAAATCAAAGCAATAATTAAATCAATACTTCTATTTTGTTCTATCTTATATATTTTAAAAATAAAATGCATTCATAATTCTAAAAGCAAATATTTTTCTACATTTCCATACACCAAAGCATTGTATTATATCATATTGCTCTAACACGTACTATAATTCATATAATAACCTACTAAAGTCATGGTCAAAACAACATCAAAAAGTCTCAGACGGGACAACATTGGTGAAATAATGCAATAGCATATCAATAAGTGGCATACTCTTGTACCTAGTTTGGTTCATGACCCAAACCCATTTACACCTATTTATGGATATTTCCCATTTACTCATCAACATAGCACTATCATTCATACTTATTTCCAAACATTTTTTGCCTACCTTGAAATTACCATATTCACCCAATGGGTCATTTTCAAGTGGCATTGATCGGGTTGAATCCTATGGTGTAGGGGAATGAACATAAAGTTTAAATTTTAAATTCAATTTGTAAATTCACCTCCCTCTTCTAATAACCATATTGAGTCAACTTAATGCAGGTTTATGTGGCATGTTGCTATGTTAAGGTATTTAAAGAAATTCAATGTGCACTATATTTTGTCTAGGTTATTACATGGAAAATCTTTAGAGCATACTCTCATTTATAATGGGACAACAATATTAGTTCCACAACATCTACATATAGGCCATTTGCAAGTTAGTGAATGTTGTCATTGATATTTCTCAGTGTCATTAACTTTATCTACCAAAAAAAATTGACCTAAGTGAACTTGTTCACCCATCAAATCAACAAACTCGTAAATGGTGACCTTATACACTACCTTGACACGTTCTAACTATCAAAAAAGGAAAGGGAAGCAAGTCTGGTAAAGCATATTTTGTTAGATATTTTTTTAACAATATAGTTTGTTTGCATGCATCAATCAAGTCTATATAGCTTAAGATCAACTTCCCAACACTTGAAATTGGACCACAAGAATTTTTAAAATCATATAAAATACGATACTTTTTTATGAAGTCAAGAACATTAATTTATAAATATTGATGGAAAGATGCAACATGACATAAAATCATTTCTATATTGTTGAATTTAAAATTAAATAACCTTAATCCTCTTAATTATTTTTTTTTCTCTTACTTTAATGTATTTATTAACTCCAACAAAATGAAGTAGGAGAAAAAACTTGAGAGCTCTGAAATGTGTAGGTGTAGGGTATTTAGCACACAATTGGCATGAAGGCTGTACGAACTCCAACATGGGAGTTGGTATACCTAAAGTAAGAATCCAATAAAGTGAGGTTAAGCTTGGGCCTTGAAATTCAACCCCGTATATTGTAAAAAATCTGTGCATTTAATGTTATGTCAATAACTCACCGAACCATGTCGCATCGACTTCACCTCACACAATATCTTGGCGTACGAACAAATATTTTGATTCAAGAGATCACAATACGGACGTTCGGCCATGTAGGGCGGCCTAGTTTTCAAGACATAGCTATAAATTTAATTTAATTTATGTATTAATTTTTACAAAATATCAAAACTACTTCTTCATATATGATATGGAGGAAAATTAGGTGAAAATTTTCTATTTTCTATTTTTCTTTTTTTCTTTCGGTTTTTATCATTTTTATGTGATAACATGCTGTAAACATTTAATATTTTTTTATTACAATCTTGTCTCAATTAAGTAAATAACTAGAGTATTTAACCACCTTATCTAATGTATTCCACCTATAATATTATTTAATTAACTCATTTTCCCTTTCACACATAATTAAATGATTTTATTATTTAATTATCTTGTTTTCCATTTCTCATTGTTATAAATGTCCTAAATGTATTTGTCCCCCACATTCCCTCTTACTATTTAGTAAATGCTTCCTAGTCCTTCACATCCAAACAACTTCCATCATGACCTCCATTATCTCTTGAATCCTAGGAAAGCCTTTTTATTCATACTCCAATGTTGGTTTTCTTATCACACCTCCACCATCCATTCTCTTTCCCAAAAATCTATAAATCAAGACACCATCATATGCATTTCAATTCATTATATTTTAAGCTAACCATATATTGTCAAAATAGTTAACTTTTGTGGACAATAGTATCCACATCCCAACTAATTGAAGTGAATCTACTTACAAATGGAGTTAATGGTAATATTTCCTTTAAATTTCGTTTTGTTTAAGTTATATTTGCATGCTCTATATGAATGTAGTAGTAGTTTGGAATAGGAAACTTTTCATTGCATTTGTTTCCTACTTACATTACGATATGACAACTTTGTTGGGAACTCTACTCCTTGTCTAACTCCATTGTGTGTTTTGTAGTGGCTTTTGCTAAACTTGGTATGTGCAATTTCTTGCTCCATTTTGAGTGGTTCAATGGTCAACTTTTTTTATGAGCTTCCTAGACATTACAACTACATCTGAAGTGGCTAATAGATGAATTTTGATATATAACACCTTATGTTTTGGTTGTAGACTTTTTTTTCGTATTTTCAAGACACTAGAAATTTGATTATACATAAATCCATATGGTCGTACAAAGTCTCTATGGTACATATTGTTTCATACTCCTGTGCAAGGGGTATATAGACAATGACAAGAACACAAGGAGTACTTTCTTCTTTTTATTTTTATTGTGGCAAAATATACCTCTATTTTTTAAGCATATAGACACTATTATTTGTTATTTTATGGTATATACATAGTAGATATACTAATAATTTTTAAATGTATGCATAAAAGCCAAGGATACATACACAAGCCTGCTAGACATATATACAATCTAGCTTGACCCACAATATATACACAACAAGAGGGTTAGATATATATAAATATATATCTATGCAACACACACCACCATCACATATATTCACTATATATGTGATTCATGATCATGGGCATATGCATGATTAAGTTTTTATTATGCAATTATTATTTGCTACCAAGTATATGCATGCTTAATTTATTATTGTATAATTATTATTTGTTGCTAGGTATATTTATGATTCGTTGAATGCTATTATTGTATTCAAGCTTTGGAGAAACTTACTATTGTTGATTTATTCATGTGTGATGGAGATATATTTAGGTTTCATTGAGTTATTATTATGTGTAATCTAGACTCATGGGGAATCACACCCCATTCTTACCTCTAGATCATATGGAAGATGAGGATCTTTCCTACGATCTCAACCCTAGGTCTTATGGCCATTTCACTCACAATCACAACTATCCCAAGAGGAGCTTGACAGTAGCACTTAGGGCTCTTAGCAAACTCCAATGCCCCATTTAGTCACATGGGTGACCAAGGTGATGGGTTAAAAGTTTGTCTAAAAGTAAATATTTGTTAGATTTTAAGTCTTTAGTTTAACCTTTCTTCCTTGGTTGCCACTATTAGTTCTATAAAATCAAGATGTTTAATATATATGAAAGGAGTAACATATACTCTAGGATGTGATTTCCACATGCACTAATTCAAGCAATTGTATGTAACTAAAATAAGGTAAATGGAGACCTCCTGTAGCTATGGGGAATAGAGATGAAGATTCCTTGAGGAGAACATTGTGGACATTTTGTTTTATTTCCAACCGAGTATAGTGTTTAACATAGTATGTCTATAACAATCGATTTGATGTCTTAAGAAAGAGTGGTCATAGACCACACACTCTTTCTTATTCAATCATTGTATTTTGGTTCTAAAAATATGAAACAACTTGTATATTTTTAAGATAGTTTGTTAATCGACTGAAGCTATAAAAGCTACAGTATGCATAATGTAAAAAATTACTTGTTATCACTATTATCATAAAAATACTACTGTGATTATTGTCTAAATTGTCTTTGAAGCACTTGTGAGCATTTTATTTCTCATTGGTAGATTGGGAGGCAAGGCCCACTCTCAAAACATCGGTGATGGTATTTATTTTGTTGTTTTCTTTATGAGCAGACAAGGTATTTTTTATGTGTTGTGTGAATTGATTCCAATCTAAGATAATTAATTAACTTATCATACATTTGAATTAATGAGTTGTAAAATTAATTTTCTTTACTCCAAGTTATTTGTGACAGTTCTTGTAGCTAAAATGATTTGTGATAGTTCTTGTAGCTAAAATGATTTTGTGATAGTTCTTGTAGCCTGATAATGGTATTGTGATAGTTCTTGTAGCCATAATTTCAAGTTTTGTTTGTAGTGTTGTTAGACAGATTTATGTATTGTGTAAATTAATTTCAAGTAAGTTGCATTGTATTAAACTCATCTTGCTAACCTTTAGAATTTGAGCAAACTGTCATTATGTCTTTCACAAATTTTATGCCCCCAGATTAACATAGGGTAAATTGAACCATAAATTTGAATATCAACCCACTCTTTGAACATAGTACCAAGAAAATAATTTGTTTTATCCCAACATTTTGGCATCATTTCTTGGGAAAGACGTTAAAGGCCTATTAGTCTAGCAAGTTGAGTTAGGACCAATGCATCAAGGAGAAAATTCATGCAATTGTTGACCTTACCTAGGAAATTATCCTTGGTTTGTAGTGTATTTAGTCATATAAATGCATGAGTCATGTTAGAAATGAAAAAAGTAGATTTTTCAAACAAACTATAGGAAGTAGCTTAGTAAAATAAGAAAATTCAAAATAGGAAATAAGGCCACAATTTGTGAATAAACCGCCAAAAAATAAGCTAGTTGAACCTAATCTTGAGAAGTGTGTGATTGAATTAAATACCATTGAATCTAATCTTGAATCGCCACCTAGTGTTTCCTCAGTGCAACTAGAAATACCTAAATCTACAAAAGAATATTTTAAAATCATTACTCTTGAGTTTTCCAAAAAAATTATAGAATCATATGAATTGCGAAGTGGTAACATTTAAAAAAAAACCATTTTTGTCTTATTGGTCCATCTTGGGAATTTAGAATTATGGTTGATGCAGATAGAAACAACAATAATAATGATTGAGCCTTGGCCAATAATGATCCCATTACATTTGAATTTCATATTATCAATCCTGAAGAAGAAGCCCCTATGAAAAATATACCCCATTTAGCTCTACCGATTTTTAGAGGAATTTTTGTTGAGGATCTTGACATTTTCTTATTTGAATTTGATGTATTATGTCGTAACTATGACTACCAAAGTGATGCTTAGAAGCTTAATTTCTTCCCATCTATACTAAAGGATGTTGCATTACAACGGTTCGTGGGACTTGGATGATACTCTATTCATACATGGGGTACTATGAAGGAGGGATTTTTGATAAATTTTTAGGACTATTACAAGAAAAAGGAATTTTGGGATGATATTTTTTAGATGACACTTGACAAGAAGAGGAAACATTATAAGACTTCTTGAATGATTTTTATTTAGTCTTCAAAGAACAAGACAAATAGGCTTATCTAATGAGGCTATTAAAATATTTTTTTGGAGGAGAATTCGTGATGAATGCGTTGATGCTTTGAATCTTATAGGTGGTGGAGATATTTCTAAATTGGGATTTGATAAAAAAATTGATATTTGCATGAACTAATCAAGATCCTAATGATCTATAAGGAGTTATTATGGAAATCATATTTCCCAAGGAAGCACAACAAGTATTACCACGAGAGAACTAGGTATGTTACTTGATGATTCGAAAACTGATATTTTAAGTCATGTGGGGAAATAGATAGATACTTTATACACACGTAAAAAATAGGAAGAAGCTAAAAAATAACTTACCATATTTTGTCCTATATGTCGTAAGAAACGCACTAGTGAGGAATGCCCCTTTAATAAAACAAAAATTTCTTCCCTAGAAGATGTTAGTAGGAATACCACCTTGTGACCTTTACTTGTAGGAATGGAAAAATTGAATATTTAGAAGAACTTGTTTATTATATGGCTCAATGAAGGCCATGGGCATCACAAGCTATGCCACCAAATACAATAACTTTAATGCACCTTATAACATGGGGCATAGTTGGCAATATAGTTCTTTTCCTATTCAACATAGATGGTATGGAGGATGGCAACATCCTAAATCCAATCCAAAGTGGCCAAACCAATACCAACATTCTCTGCAACCATGGCAACAATCATGTAGGAAATCACCACAATTTCCATAATATCCATCATATCTAGTACCACCTATTATCAACCCATACCAACAATCACAAAAATCATTTCTACCACCAACATCTAATAATCAACCATCCAATCCATCACAACCACCAAAGAAAACACCAATTCCTTCTTAACCTACACCAAATCCAAGCAATAAGGTGGCACAACTTGTTTATAATAATGAGGTGGAAATATACCCAACTTATCTTGTTAATGCACTAGATATTAATGGATTACAACTTAGATTGAGGAAAACTCTCAAGGACCTAGAATTACTAAGTTGGAAGAATCACAAGAAGAATATGTAGAAAACCAACCTAGGCATGTTGAAACAAGTACAAAACCAACACCACCTCCATTTCCCTACCAATTTAATTTCCAACCTACAAAAAAAGAAATACCTCAACTTGAATTTGATTTTATTAATGAATTAAGAAATGATAGTGTTAATATTCCTCGTTTGCAAGAAATCAGGGATATTCCTATATACATAAAGAAAATTTGAGGGTTATGTACCCGAAAGTAGAAAAAGAAACAAGATCCAAAAATTGATCAAGTTATTAGACAACTTGAAAATATTATGCTTCAAGGTGATATTTCAATTCCAAGTATTTTGATCATGGGAGTCCTATGATACGAGTAAGGATTGGTCATATTATTATTCCAAATACACATTGATTTGGGTATTGCTATCAACTTTATGACTAATGAAATGAAAGAAAAAGTATGTCTTCAAGGACTTAGGCCTACACCTATAGTTCTTCAAATGGAAAATCATTCTTTGGTTAAGGCTTGTAGTGAAATAAAATTGTACCTCATGGAAATTTCACACTTATGCATCTAGCCTGCCGCATTTATGACAAAAACCTGTAAGTCAAAATTTCATGATTCCAACTTCATAGGTGACAATGATGAATCACTAATAGCTTGAATACTTAACTTGAGTAAATTTTTGGGTAGGAAACTAGCACGACACATAGATGTCTTGACAATGCGCTAGCATCCCCAAAATTTTTGAGTTTCAAATGTAAATAGTTTGTGTCCCTTGCCTATGGCATGTGTCATTGTGGTAGAAACATAGATGTAACGACTCCTACCACCCATGTAGCCTCACAAAACTCTATTTTCACTCTCATTCTCATTCATTCTCACTCTCTCTTGCTTGATCTTTCTCTCTCTTTCATTCTACTCTATCTTCATTATATCTTGCTCTCTTGCTTCCATAGCGAAGCTCTGCTAGATTTCTATCAAGAAACAGTCAAGGCTCTCTCGCACACAAGCTTATCATGTCTATCAAGACAAGAGGGGAGGAAAATGTTATTGGTAACGATCTCTTGTCTTCTTGTCATGTCTATGTAATACTGTTTATTTGATCTCATCTATTTTATTCATAATAGGGGTTCTCCTCCTTACAGGGTTTGTTTCTATTACACATCTATACATTCATGATAAGGGTTATCCTCCTGTGTGGGGTTTGTTTTTATCACATGTCTTTTACTTTATTTATTTTTATATATCTCTATCTATCTGGCTATTCGTGGAGGTGGAAACACCAAAATAGGGTTTTGATTGAGGCAAGCCCCAAAATAGCCCCCAAGATTTTTCTTGTTCTGGTTTGTGTGCATATGTATAGGTTTGATAAGCTAGAAATTTAAAATAAAAGATTTATATTCTCTATTTTACCATAGATGATAGTGTGGGTTGTAGATGTCCTTGCAACATGTTGTCATTCGTGGCTAATGCAAAATCCTTCTAGGGGTAAAATCTATAGTTTTCTATACTTTTCATTTATGTATATTAGAGATTTTGATTATGTCATCTATTTTTGTAATTAAGTAATTTCCTTATTCTTGCTATTAGTAGTTTAAAATTTATTTGATTAAGTTGTCCAAATATTCTTTATTCTTTATATTGTCACCTAAGTTTTGATCCCTGAGGTAACTAAGGGTTATTTTCTCCTTAAGACCCTGTCATCTTGAGGGTGGCGAATCACCTCCTTTACATTTTGGCAAACTTGACGTGAATGAAATCATGTTGGATCTTTTTATTCAAAATTTTAATGCTTTTGATGATGCATTCTCTAAACAAGATTTTGATATGTTGGATGATTCCCTAGATGATTTCTTAGAGGCATCTCCTTCTACTAAAAAATCTGATAAACAAACTTCATCATTTCCTTATTCTTGCTATTAGTAGTTTAGCATTCATTTTATTAATTTGTCTAAATATTTTTTATTCTTTATCTTTTCACCTGAGCTTTGATCCTTGAGGTAATTGAGGGCTATTTTCTCCTTAACACCCTACCATCTTGAGGGTATCAAATCCCCTCCTTTACATTTTGGTGAACCCGACGTGAACGAAATCATGTCAGGTATTTTTATTCAAAATTTTAATGCTTTTGATGATGCATTCTCTAAACAATATTTTGATATGTTGAATGATTCCCTAGATGATTTATTAGAGGAATCTCCTTCTACTCAAAAATTTTATAAACAAACTTCTTCATCAAAATATTCTTCTTCACAAGTCAAAGATTTCATAAATGTGGTTGTAGTCTCTATCACTCCTCAAAGGCCTAAGGGACCAGTCATTTGCGTGACCCTAGGTAGCCTATCTCCTAAAATAATTCATTCTATTTGTGGGGTTCTTGTTGAAAGTGGCATTCCAAACCTGTACACGAGACTTATACAATCTAAGGCTCCCTCTTATAGAGTGGTAGACCATACCTACAATACTAGAAGGAACCAAAAAGATATTAATCAACCTAATTCTTTTTACCAGCTTCTCAACCAAGCCTTCCTCAAGCACCTAAACCTACAACTAAGCCACCTAGTGCGTACGATATTTTCGAGTAACTTTGTGTTAATCCAACCAATATCTCACTTTGGGATTTTCTTTAGATTGCTCTAGTTTACTAAGGTATGCTTCAAGGATCCTAGCAAAATATCCTTTTGCCTTCTTTCGCTAGGTCAACAGATGTTAATGCCTTGATAGATCATATTCGTATGGATTTTTTGAATATTACATTTCATCCACATGAACTCCTACTTCTGGAAGTACAAAAGCAAGTGGATCCTTTAATGATAATAGTTTACATTAACAATATTGGCATTAGATGTGCTCTTGTTGATACAATTCAACACTCAACATATGTATTATTGACTTGTTGCCTAAAATAAAAATTGATTCAACTTCCCTTGTTGCTTCTTCTTTTTACATTCGTGGATTCAATAATGTCGACTGACAAGCCTTAGGCATGATAATCCTACCTTTGAGGTTTGGACCCGTTACTATACCCACCTTAGTATGTGTTATGCTAGAACCATTACCATACAATATTCTCTTGGGAAGACCATGGACTCATTCTTTGGGAGTAGTTACTTCTACCTTACATTTCTCTATGAAATTTGTTGCTAATAATGAGGTAATCACAATCAAGGTTGAACCCGATGCTATACTCTTATGTGAAATGATAGATGTTGGTCAAACCTCGGTTTCTCCTACTCTTAAAATTTTATCCCTTCATTTTCTTCTAATGCATTGACATCTACTCCAACAATACCTATTATAAAGGCTACTCTTGAGATGTATGTCCCTAAGGAAGGTCCTCTTGAAGAAAAGAGTCCTAAGTCTACCCCTTCAACCTCTTCTTTTGAATAAAATACATGTCTTGGTGACGATTGGGGATCCTTTAACTTTATTGAATCTTATATTGGGAAGTGTAAAGTAGATCCTAGCCACCTTAATATTCCTAAAATATCATTCCCCTTTTCCAAGAAAGATGATTTTCCTTATGTTGAGAAGGATAATCACGCTTCTGCTAAGGAGAATGGTGATTGCATTTCTACTAATAAGGATTATTATGTTCTTGTGAAGAAGTGTGATACATATAGCATGGATTACGCTCTTTACACTAATATTCCTTTCCAAGAATTGTAACCACATTATGGACCAAGTCTCAATATCTTTTATAAATCTGATTATGAAGGTAAAGGTTGCGAGCATAATGAACAAGGTATTAAAGTCCCCTTAGATGTTGATCCATGTAACTTTAAGATTGGGCTTGGATAT
>VDFB02276149.1:0-22654 GCA_007258455.2 Sequoia sempervirens | reverse complement strand
ACTATCAATTGGATTGCCACTCCCACTAGGTGCATTAGTTGCCTCATTGTCATCTATAGAAGCCAAGGTAAGTTGTGCAATTGTAGCATCTAAATCAGCACACTCAGGGGTGAGATCCCAATTCTTTGACACACCCTCATTATATTCAAGTTTCTTATGTGATAAGAGACAAAGGTTGGAGTGTACATAGACCAAATCCTCTGCTTTTTTTGCACCCAAACGATTGCGCTTGACCAAGTGGATGAAGGAGTATGTACTCCAATTCCGCTCAGCTGAAGAGGAACTTGCAACCTATTGATTATGCACACAACATTTATTAATTACTATTAGTATTTAATTTTACTTGCCGATAATAATCATAATATATAGCATAATAGCATCAAATGAAAAACGAAAAAATAAATAAATAAAAAGATACATACTTGGGAGAATATTTTAATTGCAAGAGGTTGCAAGTAAATGGAGCCTTGACCATGTAGATACCACCAATCATCAACATTTTTCCTATATTTGTCTAGATGAGCAGAAACATCATGATTTTTTGCAGATATGAATTGGCTAAACTCGCCCATGACAATGCTTTGGATTTCTTCATCTACAAATATCTTTCTAAATGCAGCCTTATAGCCAACAACAACCTCTAAATCCCTATATGGTGCCACCCTCCTCGGCAATGAAAGTATCTCTTTGCTATAATACTTTGGTGACAAAGCAAATGCTAAGAGATGTAAAGGGGTGGTCATCTTGTTCCAATGGTCAACAATAATAGTTTGCATAGTTTTGAAAAATATTTTTGTTGGGTCATGTTCCTTGGCATCTATTATTGCTCTTATTTTCTCCACCATGGAATCCATGCCATCATAAATTTCACCCTAACATGGGCGATCAGTATCAGCATACCTAATCATGCTCATAATAGGCTCGGTGAAATTTAAAACATATTCCACATGAGCCCACCACTCATCATCTAAGATCATTCCTTTCACTTTTTGGGCTCTTTCTGTGCTTGATTGCCTCCATACACTCCACAAACTGTTGATGACCATAGAACCCAAGGCCTGTCGCACCTTCAGAAGTCGTCTTAAGACAATTGTGTGAGATGCAAATCGAGTTTCAGCAACCTAACATTGTAAGAAAATGCATGTCACAAATCAGCAATGAAAAATTTAAAATTAAAATAAAAAAATAAAAAATTATATTAAAAAATCAAATTTAAATTACCTTCAGCAACTCCAACTTGGAGAAGGTCCTGAAGATGGCTTGTGACATATGATGATTAGTCACAAACATTTGGATCTCCTCACCCTCTGCGTAGATTTGCTTGACCCACTCAATTTGTGTACCAATCTTTTGCATTATCAAATTGAGTGAGTGGACTACACATGGTGTCCAAAAAATGTGACCATAGCTAGCCTCCACTATAGCCCCAACTGCCCTACAGTTTTTAGCATTATCCATTATGACTTGGACAACATTTTCAGGCCCCACCATTTCAATGGATTCTATGAGGATATTGGCAATAAAACTTGCATCTTTTATTTTCCCTTCACAATCAACTGCCTTCAAAAACATCGCCCCTTTAGGGGACACTACTATAACATTGATCAATGGTCTATTTTTGCAATCCTTCCATCCATCAGAAATGATGGACACACCTGTTTCGACCCATGTATCCTTGATTACTCTCAATGCTACCTCTACTGAAGATTTCTCCTTTGCCAATAAGGTGGTCTGCACCTTTTTATACCCAGGACTAACATAATCAGGAGTTGTCTTAGAAATGGCTTTCACCATTTCCCGCCAATAAGGTGATCTAACAAGGTTGAAAGGAAGCCCATTGCCATAAATGCAACGTGCAATGCTCTCATCTGCCAACTCCCTTGCTTCATTTTTGAAGGCTCTATCCAATGGGCCTCTTTTTCGTGTCACCGACATATTTTCTCCTTCAGAAGATTGTGCCATTTCCATGAAAGGATGTGGGCCAGCCGGTTCTGATAAGCCACTAAGTCTTTGCGAGCTTTTATTTTTATTTTTACCTTTCTTCATAAGAGGATGGTCTGTAGCCTTTGGTGTTTTGAATGCCTTGTCAGCATCCTCTTGTTCTTTAATATAACCCATTATTTGATCCTTTGTCAACCCTTTTTTATTTGGCCCAAGGCAAGGTTTTATTCCTTGATTACCAATAGCACATAAATGGGCTTTCACTCGAAAGTACGAGCTCCTATATGTAGTTCCACATTGGCTGCAACGCCAAACATAACCCCCACCACCGGGAAGTTGTTGAATCATTGTCGTATGTCGCCAAAGAGGTGAGCCTGGATCATATTTAAATTGACTCTCTGCACCTATTCCAACTGAAGTAGAACTATCGGCCATTTTGTATGAAGATATGAACCTAAAATAAATAAAAACAAGTAATTTTTTTTAGAAAAAATGGGCATTATAACCCCTTATTTTGCATAAAATGTTCTTAAAAAATTTCAAACCTTACTAGAAAAAAAAAAAAAACTTGAAAAATCTTCAAAAAAATTATTGAAAACTAAAAAAAAGAGGATAGATTCACTCACCTTTGATTGCTTGATCTTCTTAGTGCACCTATTCCTCTCTTGTTTCTATCAGTTGAACTCCTTCGTAGCTCTTACGATCTCACCTTCAAAAAAAAAGAGAAAACCTGCAAAAATCAACTATTTTAGCTTGGAGGCAAAAAAATGGTGTTTTTGCTCTTTTGAGTTTGCAAATTGAGCCTCATTTGGTCGGCCAAGTCAATATAAGGCAATCTGGGCAATCTGGGCACAGAAGGACCCACAGAGAACCCGGTGGAAAACGGAGAACCCAAGCAAACCCAGAGCCAAACCGAACCCGAACCCGAACCCACACGTATTTTGGCCGGTTCGGGGGGCTAAAATGAAGGACCCAGTAACAAAGGAATTTTTCAATTACATTACAAGTATTGCAAAAGAATAGAGAATATAAGTGTCCGCATTATAGTAGAAAAACAGGGGCAAAAACTAGCAATAAATTGTGAGTTATCTGGACTCGGACCTATTGGTGATCCAACCGATTTATTTGTCAACTCAGGCACAATTCTCGAGGCATCATAAAATAGGGAATGACATGATTTAATCAGGAATTGCAATTTAATCACATGTTTCTGAATTAATCAGGAAACCAAAAATATATTAAAAATCCAAGGTTCCACTGAAGTTTCGAAGGGGACGCGTCTCCGTGTGCGGGACGGGTCTCGGGGACGGGGGGACAAGGGGTCTAAGTTTGGGGATGGCGGCGGGACGGCGGCGGAGGGGCGGCGCTGATATACATATGGTACTTGAATAACTAGTTATAAAAAGATGTTTTAGAATAACAATTCAAATTAAACTTTGGCAAATTAGTAAAATTGCAAATACTAACATTTTGAATGCTTGAAAACTATTAGTAATCACTAATCAAATAAAATATTAAAATTTGACAAATGAAATTGTCGAATTTGAGATTTCTATTATATGAATATCGAAAATATGACATGTCACATCATAATATCATATCATAATGATAAAAATAAGTAGCATGAGTACATTGATAGTTTGATATCATAATCAAAATAAGTACAAAATGCAAAAATGTAGTGAAGGGAGGCCTCTAATCATCCCCAAACTCCTCATCACTCGAACTATTGGAATCCTCGCGATCAAGCGCTGCCAAACTAATACCAACCAGCCCTGCATCTGAAGCCGAAACTGCAGCATCCTCATCAATCTGTGCTGGCTCCTCTGGGTCTACATCCCACCGTGCTGCTGGACTCTCTTTGTACAAAAGTGATTTGCGGTCAATGAGACGCAAAGCACTATGTACAGCCACAAGCTTCTCTGCTCTCCTAGAGGTAAGTCTGTTCCTCTTAAGAGAGTGGATGAAGCTATATGTAGACCAGTTCCTCTCAGCAGCTGAAGAACTAGAAACCTGAGATAACAATCGAATGGCTAGAGTGGTAGTCAAAGATCCTGATCCATGGCAAGTCCACCACAAAATTGGGTCCTCCTGCGCCATAGTTCGCATATCCATCTTGGTTGCATCTGAATAACCTCTAAGAGTGGCAAATTTGGTCCACTCAATGCGAATCACACTGGCATCTACATCATCATACATCCTCTCAATGCACCTAAAGAACCCTGCCTTCACCTCTGCATCCTGTATCGGTGTTACTCTACCAGGCCTAGTCAAGTACCACTTAGGATTAAGTGCATAGGCTGCCATGTGCAAGGGAGTGTTGAGCTTCTCCCATCTCCTGTGAATGATTGGCTGAATGTGCTCGTGGTAGAATGCTAATGTAGGGTCCCTCTCTCGCACAACAGCCCTCATCTGATCAAGCATAGAATCAATGCACTCATACACCTCTCCAAGGCTAGGTGCATCCGCATCCCCATACCTGATAACCTGGAAAACTGGTTTAATGATGGCAACAATATATTTTGCATCAGCCCAAAACACATCGCTCTTCACTGTATCCTTCACCTTCCTCCCATGCTCTGTCCTAGACTCGGCCCACCTACTCCAATCTGCTGTCATGACCATGAGTTGCAGTGCCTCTTGCAACTCAATCATTCTGTCTAAGAGAATGAAATAGGAACCATATCTCGTATCAGTAGGTTTCAGGAACTCCTTAGCGAAGGTCCTGAAAAGTGCATGTGATGTGTGGTGGTTGCAGATAAACATCTGCACATCTCTCGCATCATGAACCACTGCTCTAATCCATTCAATCTTTCCCATGTCCTTGAGTGCATTGTTCATGGCATGCACACAACATGGGGTCCACCAGATATGCCTATAAGTAGCCTCAATAAGTCTCCCTGCAGCTTTGCACACATGTGCAGCATCTGTCACAACTTGGACCACATTTTGTGGCCCAACCTCCTCAATAGCATCCCTGAGAACCTCAAACTGAAAATCAGCATCTTTGCGATGCCCTGAACAATCAACTGCCTTAAGAAAATATGGGCCCTCAGTACATGTAACCATGATGTTAATGAGTGGACGATGGCTAATGTTCGTCCACCCATCCATGACTATGCTACATCCTGTCTCAATCCAACACTCCTTCATCTTCTCCATCAACAAATTGATCTTGGAATAGTTCTTATCCAAGATCGCTGTCCTCAATTTCGTCTCACCTGGTGGCACATATGATGGTCCTCCCTTTGCCACCATCGATATCATATCCTTAAAATAAGGAGATCGGGCAACATGAAACGGGATGCCATTGGCAAAGAAGAACTTGCCAATGGCATCATCTATCTCATCCTTGAGCTGCACATTAAACAAATCTGCAATGGGGTTACTTTGAGTTTGACTTTGCACTTTCCGTTTCCCCCTCCCCTCTCCTGCATAGGCACTAGAAGAAGAACCTGGTGTCCCTCCTACTCTCGTCTGCAAAGTATGGCTAGATCTCTGTTGTTGGCTATGCTGAAGCTGTGTCCTATGAGACAAAGTAGTAGGCACAGGTGCAACTGGAGTATCATCATGAACACCCCATAACTTATTTATTTCAATTTTGAATTTCAGGTTTTCCGGTTTTAATAAAAAACGACATATCCCCACACCTTTTCCTTTAATGAAAAGGAGGTGTGCATTAACTCTAGTGATGCTGCCATACCACCCACCACCACAAAAGTTGCACTTCCACCTCCTTGTGCCACCAGTTGTTGCCGCTTGCGGTTGCCTGCTTAGATCTTTTGTTGCAAATTGTTTGAGAGGGGAAGTGGGATCAAAAGGACCCCTAGCATACTTTGCCAATATTGCAGAAGGGCAATTTACATTACTTGCTTCACTTGCCATGGAACTAGTTTGGACTTCATGCTCATCCCCATGGTCATCCCCCTCAACCCCAGGTTCATATTCAGGATCAACATCACTATGTGAATGAGCTTCATCCTCACTCATGTTGATGTCATCATTGTCATGAGAGCTCATTGTGACACTGCAATAAACAAATAAATTCTATAAGTGCCTAGTTTCAGCCTAGTTTCTGTTTAACAAATTTGAAAATAAAATTTTAAAATTTCATGATGAATCTTGATGGAAAGATGAAAGAAAAAAAAATGAGCCTTGAAATGAAAATTAAGAATATGAATATGCATTTGCAGCCATGTATATGAAATTATGATTAAATTTTTAATCATAATTTCATAGACATGTGGCTGCAAATGCATATTCATGTTTTGATTTTCATTTCAATGCCCATTAAAAACATCAAACTACATTTTCAAAATGAATCTAAAAACTTGGAAAACAAAACAAAAAAAAATTGAAAAAACTAAGAAAAACAGTCATAAAATCCTACCTTGTGCTTGAAAAATCCTTCAAAATTGGTGTAGAATGCTCCTCCTCTTCTTCTTCTTTCTCCTTCTCACCCCTCTTGCACTTGCAGCACCTCAAACTCACTCTTTCACTCACTCTTCTCACTGGTTTTCCTCTTCTTCACCTAGCTGCTCCAAAACATCAAATGCATATATGAGTAAAAAAGAAAGCAATTTGAGAGTTTTATTTCATTTAGAGGCTTTGAGATGGGTCCCATAGGCCTTTAGGGTTCGGCCCCAGGCACAAACTTCAACAAAAATAAAAGATTTAAAAAAAAAAAACACTTTTAGTGGGCAGTGGGAGACTCCCTCAGCTCTCTCCCGGACGCCGGGCGACGCTTTGACAGCTCCGACGCCTCTCCACTCCCCTCGAGACGCTCTCCGCGTCCGGTGGTGGTGGCGGGATGGCCAAGGACGCCTCCATGTCCCCAAGTCCCTCAAAACGTGACGGGAGCGGCACAAAAAGGGGGACGCTCTTCAGAAAAAAATCATAAAAAGGGGAAAAACTTGCCTGCAATTTTTTCTCTATTTTTATGAATTTTTCAGTGATTCTTAATTTCCTGATGTTTCCTGAGTTTTCCCAATTAAATCCCGATTACTAGAAAAACTCGTTATCTTTTGGTTTCCTGAGTCAATCCTGAGAAAGTTTTTTGCTACTGTGGACTCCTTTCCATGATAAAGAGAATTACGCACCAATTTTAGAAAGCTTTCAGCTTCAAAAGGTAATTGATTGCACAATTACTAATGATGGCATATTGAATTATCTAATATTAAAATTTTAGAACAAAATTTTCACTTGGTCCTCTCAACACGCAATACTACATTTCCAAGTAAAATGAGCCAGACATAGCTACCAAGTTGTGAGTTGTAATGACAAATACTAATGTCTGATATAAATAACCAATCTTTTCCTTAGTTTGACTCTTAAAATTTTATCATGATGAATATTTAGATTCATCTCCAAGCCTTCACTACAACCAAATGTTCATTTTGTTTCTGCATACTGTAAAACTTCATACATGAAAGAGCCACGGTTAGCTCCTTGCACTTCCATGTATGTTAGGTTGAGATATTAACCTTTTCAAAGCTATACCATATCTGAGGTGTCATACCTATGACTTGTCAAAGACAAATTTGTTAGGGGCAGTATGCAGAACTGTAGTCACTCCTGTATTAACATGGTAGGCCTCCCTTTCAACACATCTGTAGAAATTTTACAATTGTGGGATTTAGAAACTTATGTACATATTATAGTGAAAAAAGAGAACTGGTAAACATGCATGTATGATTGTAAAATGAAAGCAACAATATGAAACTCCAGGGAGCAGCAATAGAACTCCTCTCAATGGTGTTTTGATATATGAGAAGAAAGTTTCATCTAAATTAGTGTAGAGATCTAGAACAAATCAAAAGATCTTGGAAAGCAATCAAATGAAATAATAACAGGCCATGTAGAAATAGCATAGAGAATCTGTGTGGGAAATCTTAAAGATGAAGAATATGACGAGGGATGAAAATCTTTCCAATATCCTGCTTTCATTAATCCTTTCAATAGTTGAAGGTTACAAAAAATGATCTTCACAATACCACTAGCATTGGGAAGTCCAAGATCATTACAATGAGAGCTTCACGTATTTATTACAAAATGAGGTATGTGAGGATAACTAATTAATAATTAACTTTAAAAATCCACTTTACAACTACCCACTAATGACAATCAGACCCTAAACAAATCACGTAAAAGAACCTTAAGTGATTTAAAATTCATGGGCCATCAAATGACTGAGAACTTAACTGAGGCAACTTGTGGACCACTGAATTACTGAGGGTTCAGTTGAGGTTACTCATGGATCACTAAATGATTGAAGGGCCAATTGAGGATATCAAATGACTGAGAACTTAGTTGAGGCAACTCATGGACCATTAAATTACTGAGGGATCAGTTGAGGTTACTCACAGATCACTAAATGATTGAAGGGCCAATTGAGGATACTCTGGGCCATTGGATGACCAAAGGCTTAGATACTTGTAGAACATTGGAGGACCAGGGGCTTAGGTGAGGTTACTCATGGACCATTTAACATTAAGGGTTTGTTGAGGTTACTCATGGGGTGCTTGTTGTTAAGGTTCCATTTTCATAGACCACTAATCATTAAAGCTTTTTAATTGAGGTCACTTATATTACGGAAAGTAATAACACAGAGAATGATTACCAAGATACTCGATATTAAATTAAGGAGCGAAAGTCTCCTTATATAAGATATACAAAAGATCTATCCGTAAAGGATAAGATCGAAAACTAATAAAGCAAAGGATAAGAACTTAACTAAAAGAATAAAAGAATATTCCTAAAGTCTATCCTAACAACTTAATTAACCATTATAAACTAAATATTACAATATTACTTGAATACCCTCCTTTAATGGTCAATCTATTAACTACTCCAAGTTTATCCTGAAATTTTTCAAATTTGTCAAGACTCAAGGACTTGGTAAGAATGTATGCAATCTACTCCTAAGTTGGACAATATTGCAACATCATTGATCCATCTTCGACAAGTTGTCTGATGAAATGACAATGAACCTTCGCATGTTTGGTATGCTCGTGGAAGACTGGATTCTTGGCAAGCTTTAGCACCCCTTGATTGTAACAAAACAAAGGTGAAGGCCCTGCTGTAGACATTTGCATGTCTAAAAGCATCCTTTGAAGCCATACTACCTCATATGTTGCTTTGACAGTTCCCCAATACTCTGCTTCTATCGAGGAAAGTATAATATCCCACCCTAATTTTCTATGCAAAAATTTTTAGTTTTCACCAAATGGACTGCATTGACATTTCGTCAAACAGTTGATTGGTCAGCTGTTTCAAGTTTGTTGATAATTTTTACTCACTGTGTTAATGATTGTTTTGCATACTGGTTGCATAGAAGGAATTTCTCACAACCCCTGACAAATCTCAGACTATAAACTGTATGCAAATTAATTTCCAATTTAACATCTTCCCAAGCATTGGCATTTTGTCAAACAGTTTTCATTGGTGCTGTGATGAATAAACTTCAGATATTCCTCCCTCCATAAAAATAGAAATTCTGCACAGATTTCATAAAGGTATTCCTCATAATAAATAGTTCATAGCACAATACATTTCAACAGATTTACAATACCAAAATATAGCTTATACTTGTTTCCCAGCCACTACAGAAATTTAAACTCAGCAAATAAATATATTCATTGGACCCAGTTTTCAAAGTAAATTAAATATTTTGTATTCGCTGACCTGAAAGACTCCAGCAGCTCAAAACAATAGTCAATCCAACTTTAACTATACAACAAACTGTGCAGCAAACAATGCGATGTATAGCCAACTAAGAATGGTATGGTCACTTGGAAAAGTCCTCCAAAAACAATGACATTCGGTTCAAAATTCTCATTGATACATCTGCTATTCAACTGAAAATGGCGCCCTTTGAAAAGAGCCACAACTGGTTTAATTGAGCTAGCATATATTAAAATAATCATATTCCCCTGATTTTGACTTTTCCAGTACTTCAACAATGTGCCTTAAAAGCTACACAGCCTGTGGGAGGGTGGGGTGACGGCTTAATGAAGTTTTTACACCCAGCGATAGCCTTCCTTGACCAGCTTCCCTTTTGACTCCCTTGCCACACAAGCACTTAGGCAAGTCTCAAGTGTGGCGGAAACTTTCTTTGGCTAGTCACTATTACATAAGGGACCGATGAGGATTTATTAAACTTATTTACCACATGAGCCCCTTAACTGAAGCGGCTTAATTTTGGAAAGATTTCAAAGCTCCTCCACTTTAATGCCATGACGGACCTCTCCTATTTCCCACGCAAGTAACACAAACATTAGTAACAACTTTGCCCCTTTATTTTAAGATTTGAAGACTCTTCTACTATCTGCGACCAGAGATATTGGTCTTAAAAAAAACCATGGATATTCACCAGGCAGCAGCGGTTACTTAAAAGAAGCAACAGTAATCTTGTTTGATACAAAAGGAGCCTGAATCTCGATCCCCTTTCAATTTATATGAGACATGTTAAGAAACCACGACTCAAAATATGCTGCTCAAATGTGGATAACACGAATTCACCCCACAATGTTAATAACAACCTCCTTATAACTGCAGTGACTATACAATGTGGTGGCTATGTAAATATTAAAAAAACAACGGTGCGTCCAGCTTTAGTGATTCCACATTTTAAATTAGGGCCTTACAGCACTACTAAATCGATTCCTTAGATATATAACCATCCCATGCCCACATTAACAGCAGAACAAGATGAAGAAATAGAATGCATAGTACAACTGCCTTGGTAGCATGAATACTGAAAAGGATTATTAATATTGATTCAAACAGTCCCCTTTTAAATGCATAATACCTGATAATTCTGAATCTGAACCAATTTCGAAATCTGCAAACAATCCATGAAGTTGCAAAACCTGGGTAATTTTGCCTAAAAAGGGATTTGGGTTTTTGTCCAAATCACTGAACTCGAGGGTTTACATCTTCAAGTTTCCAGAAATCCAAACTCTCAAAAAACCAAATTAGAACCAAGCATCATCTGGAAAATGAGCCTCCAAAGAACTTTTATTTCTCTTTCTGTAACTACTCCCTGAATTCTTGAAATAACCTTTTTAATTTTTAATTTTCTCTTAATTTCCCACAAAGTGACTTATTTTAAATATTTAACTTTTTTCCCAACTTACGTCACTTTAACACCATTAAAATGATTAATTTAAGTTGACTTTTGAATTTAATCTTATTCAACAACTTAAAAATTAATTATTTAATTATATGTCGACTCAATAAAAATTGGGGACATTACAATCCGCCCTTCCCAAAGATTGCTTGTCCTCAAGCAATGCCAGCACAACCATGTAGCCTCCTGACTGAAACAAACTAAACCAGTTGTCATGCCAGGATCCCAAATCAATCTTCGAAAATATCCACCATGTTGTCAATGTGCTACTCTAATAAAAACCACCGGCTCATCATGCCCGCTTTGTACTTCTCTCTCCAACAACCCCAAAAAGTAAACATCACCAACACCCAAACTAAGATAGCTGCGTGGGCTGAAATCTATATCATGAAAAATCTCCTGCCAAGGTGCCTCAGTGAGATCCATATCTGAAATCTCACTGTCTAACTCGATCCTCGTGATCAAGATCACTCTAAAGTTGTTGGCACGAGAAATTGTGGAAAATATTGAAATTTGAATTTTTTCAATATTTTCTATGTTCTAGTAATTTGCATTTTCGGAGGTCTTCGAAGCAAAATTTGGGGTCGAAAGTGTCGTCAGCCCTTTAAATTGAGTAGTGCAAGCACTAGATTTAAGGGATTGAAATTAGATCTCTTTGAGACCTTTTCCAATGAGGTAAAAAAGTTGTCAATCCGATCAGCAGGCAGCAAGTTAGGACCCCGCCATGTTGGTTTTGTGACCTTTTCACACATCACCCCATTCAAAATAGGGACCCCCCTAATTTTTGTCCCATTTGGGTCTTTTGGCTTTGGTTTTTGGTTGGTTTCGCGGTTGTCTCTCTTTTGTTCCGTCTGTCTTTCCAGGGATGTGCCCGTCTTTGGGCCTAGGTTGAAATTCTGGCTAAGTCTGTGAAATTAGGGTTTTTATTCTTCAGGCCAGTTTGAGGTTAATTTAAGTGAGCAAATTGAAATCTGAGCTTGGCACTGCGTTTGGGAAGCTTCCAGCAGGTTCCCATTAAATTTTCACTGAATTCTGACAACTTACTATTTTTAGTAAGTACTCAATTTGGGACCTTTCCTGCAGGACTTTTGAAATTCTGACTGCTTCACAATATTTGGAACACTTTGAGCTGCTTGCCTGCAAGTTTTGAGTGAAATCGGACAACTTGCTATTTTTAGTAAGTCCCCCATTTGAGGCTTTTCTGCTGAGGTTTTCGAGAAACGGACTGTTACATCAGATTCAGGACACTTCAAAGTACTTGCACACAAAATTTGAGCAAATTCTGACAACTTGCTATTTTTAGCAGTCCTGGCTTGAGGAGCCATTTTTAGGGTTTGCATGTGTGATTTTCCAGTGCATGTCAAGATATTCTTTATGGGTTTTTCGAGAGCTTCGCGATGATGTGACATGCAGGTCAAGTTGATGACTTGCTATTTTTAGCAGGTGCTCGCATGCAAACCAATTTTCTGGGTTTTTCTAGGTTTTTTGAGATCTCCCGGCAGTATGACATGCAAACACATCTGGCAGTTGGTTGGTCACTTTTTAAGGCACTTACTATTTTTAGCAAATTCACTCCAGCAGCCCCCAGAGCTTTAGTATCACGAACAAAGCAGTTTAGAACAGAAACGGAGTCAAACTGAGGTCATCTAAGGTACATGCAAGTCAGATTAGGGTTTCCAACTTCGAGACTCGAAATGAGGGGTAAAACTCGAGAACCTCTGAAAACTGATGTATCCCATCACAATCAACATCTCTCAGGCAGTCTACTGGTGAAATTTGAGCATAATCCGAGTACTTACTATTTATAGTAAGTCACCTCCAGAACAAGGCTAAGAATAGCAGGTCAGCACGAAGAGCAAGTGTGAATAGGTCAAACAAGTCATGAGGGTCACGTGGAACAAATTTCAAGTCAAACGGAATTGCAGAAGTTCGAAAATCAAGCAGTTGCTAAAAATAGAAAGTGATGGCGAGCAGGCTGAAAGTTGGCTAAATGTTCAGATATGTCCAAGGCAAGAGAACTAGAAGCCCCCCCTTCAAATGTGCCATCATGCAGCAAGAGGCCTAAGAGATTTCTAAGTCTGTGATAAAATGGAAGTAGGACCCCCAGAATGCGCGCAAGTTAAGAGATGATGGCATCAAAATTTTCTAAGTCTGAAAACTAGAAGCTCAACCCCCCTCATGCGCCATCAAATTGAAGCATCACCTATGAAATGCGCCCATGTTAAGAAGAGGTTGATGAAAAAGTTTCTAAGTATTGGAAAATGGGAGTAGACCCCCTTGGATGCGCCCATCTTGTGAGTGGAGCTTGAAAACTTTCTAAGTGTTGAAAAATGGAAGCTCCCCCCTTGTAGTGTGCCCTTGGCAAGAAAGTGAGTGGAAAATATTCTAAGTCTTTACAAACGGCGTCAGACCCCTCCAAATGCGCCCATCAATGTAGCATGAAGGAGAAATATTTCTAGGCATTGAAAACTGGCAGACCACCCCCCAAAATGCGCCCAAGCTTCAAGGAGGTTTGAAAATTCTTCTAAGTGTTGTAAAATGGAAAGATACCTTGTCAAATGCGCCCATAGAGAAAATGTTGAAGAAAATTCTAAGTCATAAAATGGAACCTACCACCTTCAAATGCGCCCTCAAGCAAAGAGGATGAGTAGAAAAATTTCTAAGTAATGAAGAAATTGAAAGGAGGAACCCCTAGATGCGCCCAAGGGACGAGTGGGACACAAAATTTTTGCTAAGGCAATCAAAATGGAAGCACACACCCCTATATGCGCCCAAGTTGTAAGGAGGCCCAAGAAATTTTCTAAGTGTTTCAAAATGGCATCACCACCTGTGAAATGCGCCCAAGCAAGGAGGGAGGCTAGAAAAGTTTCTAAGTATTGGAAAATGAAAGTTGACACCCCCAAATGTGCCCTCAAGCAGGGAGTGAAGGAGAAAAGTTTCTAAGGCATTGAAAATCAAACCTCAAGGAATCAAATGTGCCCAAACTTCATGGAGGTGAATGAAAAAGTTTCTAAGTCATAAAATTAAAAGTTCACCCCCCCTCATGCGCCATCAAATGGAAGCTCAGGGGGTGAAATGTGCCCAAGCTGAATGAGGAGGTGAGAAATATTTCTAAGTGTTTTAAAATGGAAGTTGACCCCCCTAGACGCGCCCAAGGTGGCTGAGATGAATAAAAATTGTCTAAGGCATTTAAAATGGAAGGAGGACCCCCTAGATGCGCCCAAGGTAGTGTGTTAAGTGGGAAACAAATTCTAAGTCAAAGAAATGGAAGCACATAGTGCCAAATGCGCCCAAGGTTGGAAAGGAATAAAATAAGCATTAGAAAAATATATTTTCAAGGGTCATAAAAAAAATTAAATGAACCCCTTCCAAATACGCCTAAGGAAGAAAGAGGCATAGAAAATTTTTGCTAAGTCATGAAAATCAAATGGCACCACCACCATCAAAATGCGCCCTCAAGTAGAAGTCATTTGAAAATTTTGCTAAGGAAATAAAATGTTAGCAGACCCTTCAAAGCACGCCCAAGAGAAGGATACTGAAGAAGTGAAAATAAACATTAAAGTTGAAAATATTTTCAAGGGTAGAAATATTAAAAAAACCCCTTTCATGTGCACCCTTGAATAATAAAGTTGAGAACTATTCTTCTCAGGGGAGAATTTTTTTTTTTAAAGTCTAGGGGTCATAAATATTTCTTCTAAGGGGGGGAAATAAATTTTTCTGAAAATATTATGCCTTGATTTCAAAATGGACACCTAGCTTACTAATGATAAAATTTTCTAGACAGGTGGATGAAATAAAATGTGCCTAAGTCTTCTAAGATAAATTTTCCAAGGCATGATTTAATATTTTCTGAGATGGGATTTTAAAGTGCTAACAAGGTGAAGTACGCCTAGACTTGAAAGGTGAATTTTTTTTCCAAGATGTCAATGGGGTGAAAATTCAAATTTTCAGAATAACAAGTGTTGCAAACTGCCAGAGGAGGGAAAATTCAAACTTTTGTAGAGTAATGGAGGGAAATTAATGAGTTTGCCAAAATTGGCGTTCTTCTAGAAGCCAAAATATTCTCAGACTCGGTTATAAGAGCTAGGAAAAATTTCATTTCTGCCCAGCAGCTGCAAGTGCAAATTCAAAGTTTTGAGGGTGAAGAAAAGAAAAGTGTGAAGAGAAGTTGCTGAAGTGAGCTAGCTTGGGAGAAATTTTTCTAAGTGCCAGAGGTTATATTGCTGAAGGTGTTGAGCTTTGAAGTTAGACTACTGAAAGTGTTGAGGTTTGAAGTCAGAAATTTCAGTGTTGGAGGCATTTCTTTTTTGAAATTCGCTCCATATGCTGGTCATCACGAAGTTAAATTTTAAGTTAAGTTTCTAATGAATATCTTTTATTTGTGCAGGATGGCTGAACCACGAAGAGGAGATGTTGCAGGGGAAAACAAGGCTGCAAATGTTGAAACAAACAAGGCTAATACATCCAAGCAGGCAATAATAAAGAAACTCAACAAGCCATTCCTTCCTAAGTCAAAGTTTACTTCGAAGCTGGGAGGCTTGATTGATACCAACCTCGACTCATTTAACCTGGGAGCACTCAGAGGATGAATGTACGGGCTAGGAGGCCACCCTCCTTCAGTCACTGCGCACCACATCATGAAGAGTGGAATTTATGCAGTTGTTGGTTTTCCACCAGCCATTCAGTGTCTGGAACTAATCATGGAGTGCGCCAATTGTTATAGGCCAGAGCGAAGGACGATTGTTTCTCCAGATGGCAAGTTATTTGCCAATCTTACGCCTGATGCTATTGGAGAAGCGTTTGGACTTCCCACTTCTGATATGATGGTGTACAAAACAAGGGAAAGAGTTGAGAAGATGTACGCATCCTCTTTTGAGAAATGTGCTGGGATGATTAATTCAGTTTGGATGCAAAAGCCCAGGCCTCCACGCACCAAACTGCCCAAACAGATTATATCGGATGATGTGAAGCAAGAGTACTGCGACTTGATAATGATGCTCAACCGGGTAAATGGAAGCTCTCAGTCATATATTTTCAAGCCATGGATGTTTTATTCCATCGAAGTTGTCGTGGAGGGAAAAAAATGTGTTGATTGGGCAAGGATGATAAGCGACAATTTAGATGAGCAGTTCAGGCACCTGAGGAGGACAAAGACGTTTTACATGAGTTCATATGTTATATATATGTTGGCTAGGATGACCAAGTATAGAGGAATAACGTACAAGGAGCCAATTGGATGTGGTCCTGGGCAGTTTAAGATTTATGAGGCCTGCCAGCAGTTGCACTTGACCAACACTGCCAGCTATAAGAGGGTGAACGACGCCTTCACGATGCATATAACAAGGACTCTCCAGCGGAGAACTCAACAAAGAATTTCAAAAGAGGCCCAGGAGCTCGTAGAAGAGTACGGATATTGGTTTATCCAATTTCTGAAGTTCACCTATATTAGGCTGCAAGGGTTTACATCGTATCCATACAAATTACCGAGGTACCCCACTAACAGGATGATAATGTTAGAAGTGTCCAGGCAGCTCATTGCCTATGACAAAATTCAGAAGAAGAAGAAGAAGAAAGGAGGTTTGGACTTCCTGATTACCATGGGAAATTCAAATGAAGTCTATCCTTCCTTACAGGCAACCAGAGAAGCTGAGGACGAGCTGCAATTCTTCCACCTCACATACCACACCAACAAGCAGGATTTCGATCCTTACAACAAAATCAAAATGGTGCAGAATGTGGAGTACAGGCACAAGGCTCGTATTGAAGATTTTTGGGCTAATGCGGAGGATGATGCTAAAGTTAGGAGGAGGATGTTTACTAGGCTACCTCTGAAGATGATCAGAGAGTGCGGGGTTGTTCCAGTTCCAGATCAAGTGGATGTGGACGTGAATGTAATGCAACCAGACTATGAGTCAGTGAGAAACACACCGGTCCCACTACCTGGTTGGTCAGAGCCGAAGATCACTGACTTGGACACCTTATGCATAACGGTTCTAACATTCACAAGGAGTTGGGTGGAGAGGCGTCTGAATAGGCTCAAAAGAAAATCAATTGCTCTCACCTACAATCTTGTTGTACCCCAAAATTAAAAATTTTGTTACACTTAGATATTTTGAAGAAATAAGTAAAAGTCTTGTTAAAACAGTCAAAAAGGTCAAAATTTGGGTGTTCAAGTCTTGCATGAGGGGTTAAAAAGCAAAATTTTCAAAATCTGACGATCTGGGTCTGCTCAGAGCAGCTTAATCTACAAAACCCAGATCTCAGTTTTTCATCCCTACTTTTTAGGAAAACTGCTATTTTTAGAAATTTTCTAAAATTAGTAACGTTTTATGGGTTTTTCTGGGTTTCTTTGGAAATGGATACTGGCAAAACTTTCTAAAAATAGAAAGTTGGTATGTTAGGGTTCAAACTGATTTTGATTGGCTCAAAATACGTCCATATCAAGCTGGTGCAGTCAAAATCTCAAAATAATCAATTTTGCCCTAGTGGGTCTATTATGCTTTTTCATAAGCATATTAGGAGCTCCGAGGTCATCAATGGAGGTCAACCGGCTGCCAAGCATCAGATTCAACATTCAAAGCATTCAACAGAAGGCGAGATGATGAGCAAGCACGAAGAACAAAGAAGATGAAAAATGATGAAAATTTTCTAACACTGGAAGACTTGGGCGCCCCAGGTGAAGATAGGCGCCCACCTTTTTAGGGCTTTAAATGTTAAAATTAGGGTTTGCACCTCGAACCAAAGTTGTTCAGTTCTCTGCCAGTTCTGCAACGAATCCAATGGTGCAGCCATCAAATCATCCAGTCGCCCGGGATTCAGCGCTAAACAGGGGAGATTCACACAGAAGTCAAAATGAAGAACATGAGAAATATCAAAAAATTGACTAAGTGTGGAGACTTTGGGCGCCTCAAGAGAGAAGAGGCACCCAAAATTCATCGATATTAATCGTGAGTTCGCAATGTGATGCAGGAGTTGAAAGGAGGGTCTGACGAGGGCTAAAAACTGAGATTTAGAAGCAAACAAAAAAGTGGAAAATAAACTAACTCTGGTGAGTTTGGGCGCCCCAGCTTACCAGGGGCGCCCAAGCTTTTGAGGGCCTAAAATTCACTATTTGGCGAAGTTCATCTCAGAAGACCCCTCCTAATATTTCATCAGCTACGCAACGAACATAACCGGCAGTCAATCCGACACCCGAGTCACCAGATTTGACGAGGTCATCTGTAGAAGAAGAGTGAATGAAGAAGTTGAAGATCATCAAGAATTGGCTAACTCTGGACAAAATGGGCGCCCCTGGAGGAAAAAGGCTCCCATTAATTCGAGGGTCAAAATGAGGATTTTAGCCAGAGATTCCTCCAGAACAACCTTCTCAGAATCAGTCAGGCTCCGCGATGAATCCTTCTGCTCGTTCATCAAATTAATCTGCAAGCCGGAAATCAGAGGCGAAGCAGGGGGTCAAAATGAAGAAAAGTTGAAAATATCAAAAAATTGGCTAACACTGCTTGAAGTGGGCGCCCCTGGAGAAGAAGGGCGCCCAACTTCTCATGCCTTAGTAAAATTTCCAAAAATTTCAAAATTTTCAAAGTTGCAAAGAGGATGAGGGCGTCCAAGTGCATTGAACAGCTGATTTAGGGTTTTTTGTAAATAAAAGCAAAAGAAAGCAAAACTAAAAACAAAACCCTAAGTCTATTTAACACCTCTTTTCCATGTAATTTTCATTATTTTTGAAGGTAGCATTCAAAGGAGAAAGTTGGAACAGCAAGTTTGAAGAAATTTCTCAAGATTCAAGAGCTTAGTTTGCTGGTTTTTCATCAAAATTTTCAGACCAGCAACTTAAACCCTTGCTTTTTCATCCAGAAGATCAAGTTTTTCAAAGAGAAGGCCAAGGTTTTCAAATTTTCAGCCATCTGGGTCTTTTCACTTCATTCTTCTGAAGAAATTTTCAAGAACTTCATCAAGTTGCAGCAGCTGCTTTTTATTTGCATGTCAGTGAAATCCTCAGTGCATTCAATTTTCAATCATCTGAGTCCTCTCAAATCAATCTTCTGAAGAAAACTCATATCATAGCTTTTTCAAGTAAATATCAAATCCTAGGGTTGGCTGTTTTTTCGATCAATCATCAACATTTTGCAAATCTAATCAACTGGGTCCATTTCTAATCATATTCTGAACAAAACCTAGGTGCCAGCTTTTTTGGTGAAAAATTGAAGAAATTAGGGTTTGCTGCTTTTTTAGTCGAAATTCAAAATTTTCAAAAACGGACGATCTGAGTTGTCTTGCAACGAAATTCTGAGCAAAACCCATATCTCATAAAATTTTCAAAAAATTTGTCTGTTGGAGCAAGAAAATCAGCATTCTAAAAATAGAAGTTGCTCAAAACTTGTCTGAACATAGGCGAGTTTATAGTGTTTCTTCAAGTTTTCCGAAATGGAGTACACTCCCAATGTTTTCAAGACTGAATCAGCCCTCTATCATGATTACATCAAAACAGCTGAGACAAACTTGCATCACATCAAGCCGGTGTTTGATCTACACGCTTTGGAGAGCGCAGGCAACACCTCAATCAGGAACCTAGGACATTCTGGACTCCTCGCAGCAATGCCGATTCCTATATCAGTTCAGAGTCTTGAGTTCGTAATCGCTTGCATCAAGCATTACAACCCGGCTACAAGGGAGATCCAATCAATAGATGGTAGATTGATTTGCAGTCTAAAGCCTGATATGATCGAGAAGTGCTTTTCCATTCCCCCATGGCCTGAAAGCGTGACTCTCTCAAAGGGTGAATGTGAAAGGATATGGGGAATGCACAAAGATAAATATTGTAAGAAGATTGCACAGAGGTGGATGAAAGAAAAACATAAGATTTTGCCAAAGAACGTCGGGCGAGGAGAGTTTAAAGATGAAATTGCTATCATTATTGCTCAACAGGATGACTGGCTCAGAAGACGCCACCAAGTTTCAGCCTTGGATGTTTTATGCCATACCCCACATCATGAAGAAAACCGAGTTCTACGATTGGCCTACCTTGGTCAATGACAGCCTACATCAGCAGATGACAGAATATTTCCAATTCCATGAGTTTCATATGGTGTCTTACCTAGTCTACCTCGTGGCCTATCAAGGTCAATTCAAAGGGTTGAACACCGAGGGATCATTGAGTGTACAGCATATATATAACTACTATCCCCAATTGGAATTCACGAAGTCACTGCATCACTACAAAAGAGTGAACGAGGCCTTTCTGATGTACACAGTGCGGGACCTAGACAACGAATTGCACATCCGCATCTCTTCAGTTGCCAAGGCAGCAATGGCAGAGTGGGCAGATTGGTTTATACAATTTCCTACTTTCACCTATCTCAAGGTCTATGGCTATTCAGGTGCCCCGCTTATGTTACCAAGGTACCCGTCAGACGAGGTCGTCTTCATGGAATTCTTGAGGCAAGCACACGATGTCCACACAGTCTTGAGGAACAGAAGGAAACCCTCCCTCCATTTTCCATTAGGGCTGGGAGTTTATACATGCAGGACTGCTGCAGATGCCAAGACAATGGGAGATGAGTTGGATAAACTCGGCCTCAAGTCTTACAGCGAGAGACGATCATTTGATCCTCATGGTGTCTACGCTGGCCGACTTGAGAAGAACCATGATCATATATCTGCCCTTGAAGATTTTTGGGCTAATTGTACAGATGAGTTCGAGGTGCGTAGGCGTAGTTACAGCAGGCTTACTTTCCACCAGATGAAGGACTGTTTAAATGAAGACATAGAAGGGTTATCAGATGATGACGAGGATGTGCTTCTCCCGATGTATACTCAGAAGCGAATTGAAGATCAGCCCCTACCACAAATTAACTAGGCTAATAAAGAGTCACTCTCAGTTGAAGACAGGACAAGACAAGTCCTTGAGCATAGCAAGGTTTTCTTAATCCTTAAGAAGAAAAACTCCATTCCAGTAGCAGAGCCGCCAAGGACAATTCCCTCTTCTTCCAGAGCACAGTCAAAAGGAAAGGGTAAAAGTCAGTCTCAAGAAGGCGTCAAAGGTAGTAGATCGAATAAAAACGTAAAAAGAAGGTTGGACTTCTCAGGCATAGTCATACAGGAGCAACCTACAGCTGAAACAGAAGCTCCTCCTGACGAGCCCGTAACTCAGAAAGAAACAGAGGAGCCACCTTTTACACATGTTTCTATACCTTTGACAGGTTCTTCACCGATTCACATCGACCTTGATATTGAAGATGAAGAGATTGAAATTGCACCTCCTAAGGAAGTTAGTAAATATACTACCGTGTCTTGGCTAGAGAACTCCTTGGGAAGGGTAAGAAGAAGGCCTTCATATCAGGTTAGTGTTGATGATCTCGATAACATCTATTAGGAACCTCCTAAGAAGAAAGCAAAGAAGCAAGTTCACTTTGATAGGAATCCTAATAACGAGATAGTCATGGAGACTGCATTGCCCCCAGAAGACAAGAACAGGGATGAGGTGAATATGGATGACTTCATCATGGTCAAGGCTAATCTTGGTAGAAATACCAGACATGCGGATGTGAGTCTTTTCAGAGTTGTGTCCGAAAACCTTCAGGAGAGAGTGCTTAAGGATGGAGAAGACAAGGCAGCCCTCAACGCTGAAAATCAGCAGCTTAGGCTTTATATTTCTAACCTTGTCCATGGTTCTTCACAAGCAACCCAGTTGCTGCCCCAGATTTTAGAGACACCAGCTGATCATCAGCAGTTAAGACAGCTGGTCATATGTGGGAAAGAAACTCAGGAGTGGATCGAAAGCTTCATTGTCAGAGGAAAGGAGGTCTTGGCACGGATGTTCCAGTTAAGAGAAAGCCTCATGAGCTACGTCAAGGTATCCAAGGGTTTGAACAAACACTGGCTAAAGTAAGACCAAGGCATGAGATCATCATTGCTGATTTAGACACAGCCTATGTTTCAGCAGTTTCAAAAGAACACAAGAGACAAATCCTTGCTTGGAGAGAGCGTCATGTTTTCAAAGTTAAAACTTATGAGAGGATATCCGAAGAATTTATCGCCTACAGACAAAGGGTGATTGAACCTCTTCTTTTCATCAGTGAGTTCATCACAGAGATTCCTTCTCAGTACGGTCTTGAAGATGGTTCCTACGTCGGGCTTGATGAAGTGCAGGATAAATTCCAGAGTGTTGTTCGCAGTTGCAATCCAGTTGGCGGAAGGATAGGTCATATTTCAATGATGTCAGCAAAGTTTGAGAAAGCGGCCAATGAGGTCGAAGATTTCCTGAGATCCGTTGCAGATGCTGAAGATATTCTAGAAAAGCGGTGTTTTGCTATTGAGGGCATAGATGCACCGAACTGGGACATAGTTTCTAATTTTCTAGCGGATGTGATCAAGCTTTAAAGCAGCTTTCTTCTAGAAGCTTTCTTTCCCGCTTTCTTTCTATTCTTGGAATGATTCTTATCCATTCTTTGAGAAGAGAAAGAAGATAAAATATAATAGTTGGCGTTTCCCGCTTTTTCTGCTTTCTTAGGTGTTAGATGTTATCTTCTTTCTAGATTTAGTAATAAAGCTTACTTGCTAAGCAAGCCCTAGATTGTGAAAGCA
>VDFB02276148.1:0-23041 GCA_007258455.2 Sequoia sempervirens | reverse complement strand
CATTAACAATATTGGCATTAGATGTGCTCTTGTTGATACAATTCAACACTCAACATATGTATTATTGACTTGTTGCCTAAAATAAAAATTGATTCAACTTCCCTTGTTGCTTCTTCTTTTTACATTCGTGGATTCAATAATGTCGACTGACAAGCCTTAGGCATGATAATCCTACCTTTGAGGTTTGGACCCGTTACTATACCCACCTTAGTATGTGTTATGCTAGAACCATTACCATACAATATTCTCTTGGGAAGACCATGGACTCATTCTTTGGGAGTAGTTACTTCTACCTTACATTTCTCTATGAAATTTGTTGCTAATAATGAGGTAATCACAATCAAGGTTGAACCCGATGCTATACTCTTATGTGAAATGATAGATGTTGGTCAAACCTCGGTTTCTCCTACTCTTAAAATTTTATCCCTTCATTTTCTTCTAATGCATTGACATCTACTCCAACAATACCTATTATAAAGGCTACTCTTGAGATGTATGTCCCTAAGGAAGGTCCTCTTGAAGAAAAGAGTCCTAAGTCTACCCCTTCAACCTCTTCTTTTGAATAAAATACATGTCTTGGTGACGATTGGGGATCCTTTAACTTTATTGAATCTTATATTGGGAAGTGTAAAGTAGATCCTAGCCACCTTAATATTCCTAAAATATCATTCCCCTTTTCCAAGAAAGATGATTTTCCTTATGTTGAGAAGGATAATCACGCTTCTGCTAAGGAGAATGGTGATTGCATTTCTACTAATAAGGATTATTATGTTCTTGTGAAGAAGTGTGATACATATAGCATGGATTACGCTCTTTACACTAATATTCCTTTCCAAGAATTGTAACCACATTATGGACCAAGTCTCAATATCTTTTATAAATCTGATTATGAAGGTAAAGGTTGCGAGCATAATGAACAAGGTATTAAAGTCCCCTTAGATGTTGATCCATGTAACTTTAAGATTGGGCTTGGATATCTCCCCATGAGTTTAAGGTGAAACCATGGTTTAATGTCAACACAATTTCCATCGAATATCCTTCTCTTAAATTGGTTCATCCTAAGTATATTGAAAGTAAAGTAAAATCTAAGGAAGTTCCTCTAGATGTTTTCTCTTTGAATGAAGCACTAGAAGAATTATTAAGTGTCTACTCTAACTTACCTTCTTATCACCATAAAAAAATGATTACCATATTGCTTGAATAAACATGAATTTTTTAGAGAATCTATTATGAGTACCAATGAGAAGGTTCCTTTATCTGATATGGATGATAGTGTTTCTATGCCTCATCCTGAAGATCACAGTACTCTCCTTATAGGGGATACTTCTAATGTTCTCATGGATCCTAAATCTTCTAAGAAAGTAATTAATATTGGGAAATATCTCTCTTTGGAATAATCTAACAACATTCTAATTTATTACATTCTCATCTCGATATCCTTGCTTGGTTGTATGAGGACATACCTGGTATTGATGAATCCGTGGTGGTTCACAATATCATTTTATATCCTGATGCCAAGCCCGTTAAATAAAAGATCCATAAAATGAATCCCAAGGTTTCCTTATTACTCAAGACTGAGATAGAAAGGATTCTAAAGGTTGGTTCTATCTTTCCTATTGACTACTCACCATGGATATCAAATATAGTCATTGTTAGTAAACCTGATGTTCATATTCACATTTGTATATATTTATGTGAACTCAATAAGGCTTCTCTTAAGGATGATTTTTTGTTACCTAATATTGATATGGTTGTGGAATCAACTATAGGCCATGCTTTATTGTACTTAATGGATGGCTTCTTGGGCTATAATTATATTCGTATTAACCCAAAAGATTAGTATAAGATAACCTTCACTACCCCTTGGGGTACCTTCTATTATGTAGTCATGTCATTTGGATTAAAGAATGTTGGAGAAAATTACCAATGGGTGATGACTTATATTTCATGATTTCATTCATAAGACCCTAGAATATTACGTCGATGGAAACTTGGCTAAGTCTACAACTCATCAAGATCATGTCAAGAATCTTCACCTTATCTTTGAAAGACTTCAAATCTATCAGATGAGACTAAATCCTCTTAAGTGCATCTTTAGCATAGATTTCAACAAGCTTTTAGGATTTATTGTTTCCCATCACAGAATTGAAGTCGACACGAATAAGATTGATGCAATTGTTAACATGCCTCTACATAAAAACATTTCTTAACTACATAGTTTGCAAGGGAAGATTTAGGAAATTCATAGATTTGTATCTCAATTAGTTGATCGTACCCTTCCCTTCACATGTATATTGAAGAAATATTTCCATTTTCGATGGGATGATGAGAGTGACAAATATTTTGAGTCTATCAAAATTTATTTGGCCAATCCTCCTATCTTGATGCCAACTATGCAGTATAGACCCTTTTTACTTTATATTTTCACATCACCTCATGGTTTAGTAGCTTTGTTAGCTCAACATGATGATGATGGTAAAGAAAGAGAAGTCTACTACATTAGTTGTATTTTAGTTGATTATGAAACTCGAAATTATACTATGGAGAAACAATGCCTCGCTCTCATTTTCATAACGCAAAATTTATGACTTTATCTTCCCCACGTAGAAACTCTTGTGATTATAAAATACAATCTCCTTCAACATTTTTTTAATAGAACTGATCTTTCTAGAAGGTTAGTGAAATGGGTGATGTTTCTCTTTGAGTTCGATATTAATTTTGTAGCTCAGAAAGAAATCAAGGGACAATTTCTTATCGATCAATTGGTAGAGGCTCCCTCATCTCATTCCTTCCCTAATTTGGACTTTTTTTCAAATGAAAATCTGTTTGTATTGGATCACGAACCTATGTAGGAAATGTATTTTGATGGATCAAGATGTCAAACCGGCTCCGGGGTAGGTGTATTTTTAATCTCACTTGAAGGTAAGTTGGTTCCTCTATCTTTCTGATTATAATTTCATTGTACCAATAAGATCATTGAGTATGAAACAATCATTATTGGTTTGCATACTGCGATAGTGCTAAACATTAAAAATATTTGTATTCATGGTGACTAAAATTATTGTGAATCAAATCATGAGAACATATCAAGCTAAGAAGATCAAGCTATCTCAATATCAAGATTTGGCTTTATCCTTGCTTGATCAATTCTCTTCTTTTACAATAGACAGTGTTCCTAGGAGAGAGAATCACCATGTGGATGTAATATTGAGTGCAACCTCCCTTGTACCCTTAGACAATGGTATAGATGAATACCACTTTTTGGTTCAGATTCTTCACTCCCTCCCTGTCTTGGATCAACCTAAACCTGATAGCCTCATGTGTGCCCATGCAGACTTAGAGGAATGGTATTCTCACATCTATAATTATTTGAGGATTGGAAACCTTCCTAATGATGCGACTAAAAACACTCACACTTGGATACAAAGATTTTAGCTTGATATATTATCTTATCTAATGTTCTTTATCAAAAAATCCTACAATGGTCTTCTTCTTTGATGTCTCACTAAGGTTAAAATATCCCTTGCCCTTCAAGAATCTCATTTGGGCTCTAGGGGTGGACACTTCGATGGTAAATCCTCAGTGTGTAAAATTATTCATATGCAATATTATTGGAAAATAATGGAGCAAGACTCCCTTGACTTTGTCAAGAAATATCCTCAATGTCAACAACATAGTAACCTCATCCGATTTCCCACATAAGAGCTTCAAAATCAGACCTCTCCTTAGCCATTTGCAAAATGGGGGATGGATATTATCAGGAAAATATCACCTCTGTCCTCTAAAGAACATACCTTCATCATCACATCTATTAATTAATTTACGAACTGGGTTGAAGCTATGCCACTTCAATCCAGTAATGTTGAAGAAATCTATAACTTTATTCTAAACAATATCATTGCTCACTTTGGATTTCCTTTTACCCTTGTTTTTGATGATGGTACTTCATTTAATAACAAAGAGGTGAAGCAGTTCTTAGAATTTTTTTTTATTCAGCATCAATTTTCTACACCTTATTATCCTCAATCTAATGGCCAAGAAAAAGCGTCTAATAAAACTCTTGAGCTAATTCTTTGGAAAATAGTGAATAAACACGGTAAAGAATGGCATACTCAATTAACTTACACCTTATGGGCCTATCACATGAGTGTTTGTGCAACTACTAGCACAACCTTGCACAACCTCATGTATGGTGTCAAGGCTATAATGCCTTTAGAGTTGGAAATTTTATCTCTATGAGTTTCCATTAAAGGGTTAATTTATAATTACACTTACCGTGTCAAATGTAAACCAACTTGATTTTCTTGATGAGCACCGATTACAGGCCCTCAATCATCTCCAAACTTATAAAAACTATATTTCTAAGCATTATAATCAAGGTGTTCTTTCTCGTACCTTCAAGGTAGGTGACCTCATTATCTATGAGAACTAGAGAAATGTAAATGCACCATTTGACCAAAAGGGGAAGTTCAACCCTAATTGATTAGGTCCTTACATAATCACCTTTGTGTATGGTTCTAGTGCATATGGATTGTAGTCTATGGATGGTACTCCTCTAAAAGAACTAGTCACTGCAATGTATCTCCATTGATACTATGCATGAAGTCTATGTGGCATGAGCATGATGCTTGTCCCCTTTTTTGGGAATCATAGTCCATTATGCTATGACATTTCTTCATTAACACATTATCTCCTTAAAATTTGTGTTATGATGTAAACATGTGTATGTAGTCAATTTATTTAATTAGAAATTATATATACATGTGTTTTATTTCTATGCTATGTATTTGTCCAATGTTATTGATTAATTATTTTATTCATACATTAGATCATCATTGTTTTAATTAAGCATGCATCCAATGTGTGTTGATTAAATCATGATAGCATCTAATCTAAGCATACATCCATGAATATAAATCCATTACATAATCATAAATGAAAAATATGTATACACATAAATAACACATCATGATCCAAAATATCATATATATATCAAAAATAATGTCATGTACATGTATCACACCACCGTGAAAAAATATGGTGTCTGCATATCTATGTATGAATCTATACATCCAAAGCTATTATACACTAATGATATAGTACAACATAAATGGGTCTCTAGCCCTTGAGTGGATGGCTCCTGAAGCCCTTTGGTGTTGGAAATGGTGGAGGAGGTTGTTGGATAGATGCATGTGAATGAGAGCGGTGAGATTACAACATGGAAATGCTTTGTGACTGCAATCTCGTATCCCCCCTCATAGCTTAGCTACTTGCTCTCGCAGCGATGCGACACGCTTTTTTAGTGAAGCCTCCCTCTCCCGGGTCTATTAAAACTCATCTCTAAACTACTGTGCCTAAGGATATTGAAGATCAATGGGTGTTTTCCTCATAACCTCCAACTACCTCCCAAGTTCATTGATCTAGCTCTATAGGGTGTCACTATTGCCTTGACAAACTCAACCCGCATCACAACCTGATCTCTCTCGGTGAGAGCAGAGAGGATATTTTCACCCCTGTGATCCCTCTTCCCAATGATCATGGCAAGCTCAGTGGTCCATTGGACCACCTCCACCTGTGTCTTCTCATAGGTTGTCCTCAAATAGACCACAAGCTCAAATAATGGGGCATCAAACTTATTGTACATGGCTTGTAGGCATCGAGGAATGACCCTTAGATTAGGACAACTGGGGCTACCTCTGAGATACATTTCTCAAATAAATCAAGCCACTCTTGTGTGAACACTACAACCAAAAGGACAGTGGATAATGCCAATACCATATCATCAAGGTATACACACACACACACACACACACACACATATATATATATATGAAATTATAAAAGGAAATAACTGAAATGAAATAACATGTACCATACTCGTACTTGGTTCCCCAACCTACCAATGTGGATCTAGAGGTGGAGCATTGTTGTTGCAAGTGATACTCGACCTTGTAGTTGCTACTAAAAGAGGCACAATTGACTAGGTGTTGGGTGGTGCCACTGAGATGGTTGGAACACGTACTAGTGATGCTACACATCACCATCACCTTGACCTCTCCTCTTCCCTACTTGTCATTGCCTCACCCTCCTTTCAACCACTCCTTGGTGCCTCACCCTTGGACCCCTATGCACCAACATCACCCACAAGGGAACTTGCAGAAAAAATTAGGGTGGGACCTATTGTCTGCCACCAGTTGGAAAATCCAACTAATACGTTGACCTCATCGGTCGCTAGTGCCTCGGGTTGGTCCTCATTTGAACCATCATCATCGCTAAGTACAATGTCAATGATAGTTAGATGTAGACAATATCTTGCTCTCATCATGCTCTTATGTGATTGTATGTACTTCCAAGCCACTAGAGGGATAGCCTACACTTGCTCAAATTGTTGAGTGACTCGGTGCTAGTAGTATGGTACAACTATATGATTTGACCATCTGGCCAGGAGTCGATCTCACCGCATCCTCTGCAGCTTCCTCCTATTGGATGACCAAACCCCCATCTTCCTATATAGATGCCACCTAATATCCTCACTCCACAAAACATCAAACCTTTTCCACCAAAATATTGAATTGCTATACTACTAATCACGTATCAACGGGTACACGTGTGCTCAAGGAAAATTGTGTGCTAGGCCCTAGGGATATAGGTCAACCCTGTACACTGGATGTGATAAAATTCCCACACTTGAAGAAGTGTGCATGTGATGACACTATGGTACTCGTAGTGAATGTATCACTAGATGTCATGGTATAGGTGGGACAACATGCTTTGACCCTAGGTGAATATGGTCCTATGCTCCTCCATCGCTCAGATGCAATGGATGAGGCCTATGTTGAGATGTAAGCATCACCCATCTATCATGAAGCACAATTCCACCATCGTGATCATAATGTGATGTGCCAATGGCATAGCCACATGACCCTACTCAAGCCATTTCATATAAATATGGTTGATTATATCCTCTATAATCACACACCCAAGGAAATATTGCTACACTACCTACATGTCCTAGGCTGTTCAGCCCTCCTCATAGGCCACCCACTCTTCATGGATGGGAAAGCAAAGGATGTAGTAGACATACTTTAGAGTAATAATCATCTCCCTTGTTGGGAGATGAAAAGAGGAGGTGTCTGCGCCCCACCTCTCCATAATTCCATCAACATTGACCCATGGAAACGAATGTCAGGCATGGTGTAAACCTACCACAACTAATCTGTTGTAGCAAGTCATAGTCATTGGTGTCGATCTCCTAGCTACGACTTCATAACAACATTAGAGTCACATCACTGCTATGATCTTTGATCTCGAGTAACTCCTACAAAAATAATAAATACTATGTCAAGAAAAACTCATTTCTATTCTACATCTCCAAAAGTTTCTAACTCTACATCATCAAAAAAATTATAAGTTTGTCTTTGTGACTACAATGTGCCACACAGATGTCTACATAGCCCACTAATGTTTGAGGCCACATTTCCCAATGATAGTGCTTAGGCAGGATGCTAGCATGATCGATTGACCTTGGCATGCCATTGAGATGCTAGTGCATCTAGAGGACGTTGTCATGCCAAATGGATGTTTGTGTTGCTCAAAAAACTTCTAGAGCTAAAAACATACAAAAATAAGTTGATGAGAAAATTTTCTCGTACATCATCTGGTGGGTTTCCCCTCACCACATTGGTGCATAGTTGTTCAATCCTCGATAGCTGGTAGTCTCATTTGCAAGGAATTTTTCTAACAACTCTATAGAAACGTCGATAAATTCCTTGCAATGAATAGTAAAAATGACCTTCCATGGGCCCACATCAAGCATATATAAGCCAAAATTTTCCCATTTTTCATGGTGAAATTTTTCTCTCTATACCTTCCTATTTTCACCCACTTGGATAGGGACAAAAAAAAGAGGGGGCATATACTCACTTCATCGAATTTTTCTTTTGATTCACCAAAATTTTCTTAAGAATTCTTCTCACTGTGGTAGCTTCTTCCGACTTTGAAACTTACCCAATTTTGAGTTTTGCAGAATAAAACTTCACATCAAGCATTGTAGTTGAACTCACTAAGCTCGAACACTAGGGGCATCATTACTATCCACCTGTTTGACCTCTGTGGCCTCAACAGTATCCTTTTATGCAAAAAAATGTAAAATTTTAAAATTTCAAATTTAGTGTTTATGTCTTCTTAACTACTTTTGTGTAGCTGATTTTTTCCCAAAAATTTAGCTCACTAAAGTGGGGGAAAATGTAGTGTCATAAAATTGCAGCTCATGGCAATTTCACACTTATGCATCTAGCCTACTGCATTTATAAAAAATATCTATAAGTCAAAATTTCACAATTCCAACTTCATAGAAAACAATGATGAAGCACTAACAACCTGAATACTTCACTTGTGTAAAGTTTTGAGTAGGACACTTGTGCAACATGTGGACGTCTTCACGATGTGCTAACATCCCCAAAAATTTTGAGATTCAAATGAGAATATTTCACGTCCCTTGCCTATGGAACATGTCATAGTGGCATAAACACGAATGTAACGGCTCCTCCCGCCCATGCAACCTAAAAAAACTCCATTTTTCACTCTCATTCTCATTAATTCTCATGTTCTTTCATTCATTCTCACTCTCTCTTGCTCAATCTTTCTCTCTCTCTCTCTCTCATTCATCTATCTTCTTCATTCTATCTTGCTCTCTCTTGCTTCCATAGCAAAGCTCTACATGATTTCTATCGAGCAATAGTTAAGGATATCTTGCACACAAGATTATCACGTCTATCAAGAAAAGAGGGGAGCCACATGCTATTGGTAATGCTCTCTTGTCTTCTTGTCTTGTCTAATTAATATTCTCTATTTGATATTTTCTATTTTATTTGTAATAGGGGTTCTCCTTCTGGGGTTTGTTTCCATTACACGTCTATACATTTGTGATAGGGGTTATCCTCCTTTGTGGGGTTTGTTTCTTCCACACATATTTTACTTTATGTATTTTTATCTATTTCCATCTATCTAGCTATTTGTGGAGGTGGCAACTCCAAAATGGGGGTTTGAATGAGGCAGGCTCCAAAACAACCCCAACATTTTTGCTATTCTATTTTGTGTACAAATGTACAGGTTCCATAAGCTGGACATTTTGAATACAAGAGTTTTATTCTCTATTTTACTAGAGATGACAACATGGGGTGCAGATGTCCCCACAACGTGTTTTTATCCTTGACTGAGGCTTAATCCTTCTAGGGGTAAAATCTATAGTTTATGTACTTCTCATTTCTATATATTAGAAATTCTGATTTTGACATCTATTTCTGTAATTAATTGATTTCCTTATTCTTGCTATTATTAGTTTAGCATTCATTTGATTAAGTTGTGAAAATATTATTTATTTTTTATCTTATCACCTAAGCTTTGATCCCTGAGGTAATCGAGGGCTATTTTCTCCTTAAGACCCCATCGTCTTGAGGGTAGTGAATCCCCTCCTTTACAAACCTGAAGGCATTATTGAAGATGTTTTTATTTCTGTTGATTATTTGGAATACCCAAATGATTTCATGATCTTGTAGTCTAAAATAAAGCTAGGGGGATACCCTTTGATTTTGGGAAGACCTTGGTTGGATACAATGAATTCTTTCATCAATTATCTCTTAGGTAATATGGTTATTTCTAATGGAGAACACAAGAAGAAATTAACATTATACCCATTGGCACAATTGTTATTGGAGACAGATGATCCACTATGGGTTGATAGTGATTTAGATGAATCTCTTCATGTTTAATAATTGATCAAACTCTTGATTTTCATGAACCATCTAAAGATGTTATTATTGCTGTTTTTTTCCAAAATTTATATTCATCTAATAATGTCTTAGAAAGATTAAATTTTCACTCTTCTATAGATGATAACTATCCATTCAAAAATCTTCCTTTGGTAGGTTATTCACAATATTTTCATCATTTTTTTACATTATAACAATTTCTACCACACAATTGTTTATATAACTAATTCTTATTTATTAAAATAACCACACCAATTTTTTTATCACCATCCACTCCACAATTAGCAACTATAGATTCACATGCTCAATAAAAAGCAATGGAAATATTACCAGGACATGCACTTAATATTAATCCACAATTAATCACTTCACAAACTTATGATTTGATTGTTATGCTATGAACTCATAAAGTTTCATTTGCATGGGAATATTAAGATATGCGTGGTATAAATCCAAAAACTTTTTCAGACCATACTTATATGGAAGAAGGTAGCCTTCTAGTGAGAAAATCACAACAAAGACTAAATCCCTTTTGCATAAAATCTTTAAGGAGGAATTGCAAAAAAATATTAAATTTAGGCTTTATTTATCCAATTTCAGATAGCCATTGGGTTTTTCCTTTAATAGTGGTGCCTAAGAAAAGTGGTAAGTGAAATTTTTTTGTTGATTATAGAGCTCTTAATAAAGTAATAAAAAATGATCATTTTCCATTGCCTTTTATTGATCAAGTTCTTGACACTCTTGTAGGGAATTTTAATTTATTTCTTGGATGGTTTTAGTGGATACAATCAGATCAAGATAACACTTGAAGACCAACACAAAACTACTTTCACATATCCTTAGGGAAAATTTGCATATAATTTCTTACCCTTTGGTTTATGTAATTATCTTGAAACTTTTCAAAGGGTAGATTTAAGTATCTTTTCTTATCTTATTCATGATTGTTTTGAGGTATATATGGATAATTTCACTTTTTATGATAATACTTATGAGGAAGCTAAGGAAAATATTGAAAAAAATTCAGAGATGTGAAGATACTAACCTATCTCTTAGTCATGAGAAATATCATATTATAATGGCATAAGGTATAGTGTTAGGTCATTACATTTCTTCTAAAGGTATTGAATTGGATCCTAAAAAGGTATAGATCATTCAATATTTCCTACACCTACCTATCAAAAATATGTTTATAGTTTCCTAGGGCATGCAGGATATTATAGAAGGTTTATTCAAGATTTTAGTAAGATTTCCTCCTCTTTTTTTTTAGGAAATATCTTCTCATGGACAACAAGGTGTCAACAAGATTTTGAGGAAATTAAGGTAAAGCTTATTACTACATCAGTATTACGTGGCCCAAATTGGGAATTACCATTTCATATTCACAATGATGCTTCTGACACCTCTGTAGGAGGAGTATTGGGCCAAAAATATGGTACACTCTTTTATTTTATTTATTACATAAGAAAAAAATTCACAAGTGTTGAGGTAAATTACATAGTAATTGAAAAGGAATTTCTAGTTGTTGTATATGCACTTAGTAAATTTTGTCATTATATCATAGGATATAAAGTGTTTGTTCATACTCATCATTTTGTAATTCTCTTTTTAATGAATAAGATTTTCATTTCTGAAAGAGTTATTAGGTGGTTATTATTACAAGAATTTGACATTACTATACTTGATAAGAATGGTTGTGAGAATGTTGTTGCAAATTTCTTATCTAGGTTACAACATGACGGTGAACCTATTCCAGTTGATGATGCATTTTTAAATGAACAACTCTTTACAATTTCTGTTAAGATTCCTTAGTTTTATGATATTGCTAACTATTTAGTCTCTTGTAAGTTTCTTCCTCATTTCTCTCCTAGAGACCATATGAAACTTTTTGGAATAATTCATCAATATATATGAATCAATGGTTTTGTCTTTTGCACTAGTATTGATAATGTCATGCATTATTGTGTAGTCAAAGGTGATGTCTTCGATAATACTCCAAGAATGTCATAATGAACCATATGGAGGACACTTTGCAGCTTGATGTACCACAAATAATATCCTTACTTTGTGATATTATTAGCCCACACTTCACAAGTATTGCAAGAAGTATGTTCGACATTGTAATAAATGTCAATACATGGGACAACCCACACATTCAAATGAAATGCGTCTTTAACAACAATTATCTATTGAACCCTTTGAAAAATGGGGTTAGACTTTGTGGGACCCACAAGTCCTCCATCTAAAAATAAGGAGTACATCTTGGTTTGCACAAACTATGTTACTAACTATGTTGAAGTTTTAACACTCAAGCATGCACGTGATACTAAGGTGATAGAATTATTGTATACTGAAATCTTCACAAGATTTTGTGTACCCAAAGAAATTATAACAAATCAAGGGTCACAGTTCACATATAAGCTTATTTATGCCTTGGTCCATGAGTATGAGATTCACCATTGTAAATCCTCTCCATACCATCCATAATCCAATGGTCAAGTCGAAGTCACCAACAAAGAACTAGAGAACATCCTTACCAAGAAAATATCACTTCATTAAAAAGATTGGGTAGCTCAACTTCTAGAAGTAATATGAGATTATCAAACAACATAGAATACCACCAATGGTCTTACACATTATGAACTTGTCTACAGTACAAAAGTTGTATTACTAATTGAATTTGAAATCAAAACTTTATGTACTACTCTAGAATTGGATTTGAATATTATTGATGCACAAAAAGAAAAAATTAGGAAACTTCATTTTTTAGATGAGATGTGACAATAAGCTATGTTTCATATAGAGGTGGTTCAATAGTAACATGCTTGTTGGAACAACCATTTCATCTATAAGTGATCATTTCATCTAGGAGATTGGGAACTTTTGTATGACTCCATAGTCCAAGACTTTAAAGGAAAATTTCATACCAAGTGGCTAGGATTTTATGAGATTGAAGTTGTCTACGATAATGGTGTGGTAAAAATTCATATTGTAGAATCTAATCGCATAGCCTTGGTCTTCAATGGTCATCATTTAGAGATTTACAAGCAACCCACCACCAAAGATAAAACATTTTTTTATCTCAAGAAAGAACTATATGTTATTATCAATGTTCTTGTTGCCTCTCCAAGTGCCTTTAGGTACTTGTCATTATTTTTAAAAAATAAAAAAGAATAAAATCTATCAATGGAAACATAGGAGCATTGCTATATGGTTATAATCTGAAAAATGGATTTCTAGTGGATTGTAATTGGAATAAATCCTTAGGGGTGAAAACTGACCTTTAGACACCTCTAAGTAGAAAAAGATTGTGAACTGATATTCTAGCAATCTTTTTCGTTATAAAAAAATGAAAAATATAATATAAAATGAAAATAAATTGTGATTTATTATGTAGACTTGCTATAAGAACCCCATTTATTTTAATCCCTATAGTTGGTACTTTTTTGTTACATGACCTTTGTGCAACACTTTCAAATGTGTCTTCCTCCAACTATTCATCTTACATCCTACTGGTGCCCTACATTGATGTTTCAATTCATCTGCTCCAATCATATTCCATTCTATGTGGAGATTCAACAAGCTCGATGGTGGTCAATATATCACTATGACGTGTCATCCAATCTAGACACATAGATAACCACCTTGGACATCCAAGTAATTACCTCACTTCCACATGAAATCCTATGAATACATTTTTCTTATATGTGGTAACTTTCTTGAGTATATTTATTCTTTTAATTATATTAACTCAATCTTATTTTATTTAAACTAATCATGTGGCATCCCAAAGGATGACATCATACCATCAGTTGGGGGAAGTATTGTGTCAGCCCATGTGAATATTTAATTGAATCCTCCATCATGGTAATCTTTGATCATATATACTAAACCATTTTTAATCTGTCATCATTACTTGATATGCTAATCTTCTAAACTTTCCATCATATATTTTATGTCATTTTCTCATACTTACCTTTTTTTTCTACATTTATCATTCTTTCCTACCATCACATCCCCACACCAACTATTACAAACTGCCATTATAGCTCATTTTATCTTTTTTATTTAACTTCCTATTGCATAGTAGTCATAGGTGGCACCCACATCTATTGAGATCCCACCAACATGATAGCTTTGAAGGCTAACAAAAAAAATTACAAGATCTTCAAGAAAGAAAGATGGCATGTGTTCTTTAGGAAATTATGTGGGTTCAATGACCAAATTTCTCAGGAGTTTTCTAGGGAATTTATTGAGAATCAAGCCACCTTGAGGGGCTTCTCTATTCTAGTTTCTATGAACTTTATTGTCACTACTATAGGGTTACCTCTAATGGGAAAAATCATATTTTTGTGGTCTTAACCAAATGGGCCAAATTAGAACATTTGAAGGCATGGTTCTTGAAATGAAAGGATAAAGTGAAGATGATTTTGGGACAAGGTACCTCACAGGTTACACTTCCAAAACAGTGGGATGAATTCTCCAAATTCATCATCCAATATATTACTGTGTAGGATGATATGCATATGTATTTTCTCAACACTTTAGGTTGCTTTGTCATCTATGTTACAATGATATGGTCAATGTGCCTCACTATTTGTTTCATCTAGTGCAAAGAATATGTCAAGAAGTTCAAAAAGGGTGTAATTATTCCCTATCCCATCATGGTTTCACTAAAATAATTATAATTGAGGTTTTAAAATAAGTTGTTTCACCAATAAGTTGGTTAATTTTTATTGGGGAAGAAGAACCATCTAGTAATTTGGCTTTAGAAGGTGAACCTAAGGCTTGTGAATCCAAAGGTAATGATACTATACTTGAGGCTCATGAGGCCAAATAAATTGATACTAAATTTGAAGAAAATAATGAGGAATCTTGTGTTGCTCATGAGATTAAATAAAAAACTCATACAACTAAGCAATATGAAACCAAGGAACTAGTAGACATAGCTAGTCTTTAGACTATAGTATGGCCTTCACACAATACAAGGAAAAAGAGAAAGAGAAACTTGGTTGCCCAATCAAATTCCAAACTACAAAACCTAACAGAATTTGCAAGCACTATGGTTGTGGAAAATATTGATTTAAATTTAGAGAGTTTAGCAACCTATCTCTTGAAAGGCAAAGATAGACAAAGTTGTGAGAAAAGAAGGAAAAACCGGCAAAGGAAGAAAGAAAAAAATAGAAGGGAACAACTAGAAAATGAGGAGGAAATTGAACTTCTTTCCTTAGTTGAATAGAATGAACCTTTTCCTAGAGAAGGTGTTGATGACAACCTCTAGGAAAAATCATTTTTTTAAAGAAACAAAAAACCTTATTTTTGAAGAGCCACAAGAAGAAGTGAACATGTCTAATTAACATGTTGCACATGTTTCCCCTATTTTTGGTAACAAGTAGGTAGAAGAAGGGAACATATGTGATCAAAATGTGGCACATGTTTCCCTTGTTTCTAGAAAGCAACATGAGGAAGAAGAGAAATTTGTTGAGAAAAAACTACACTTGTTTCACATAGACAACTAGAGGAAGAAGAGGCCTCAATCAATATAGCCATTGTGCATATTTTACCTATTTCTAAGTAGCATTGAGAAGTTCATATGGCCAATATCACAGGGTAAGCAACCCCTAAAAATTTGCCATTAACAGAACATTTTTATGTATAAGAAATTATTAAAAAGAAATAGAGGTAAATTTGGGATTTATAAGCTAAAGTAAAACATTTAGAAATTAAATTCAGCCCTTATAAGGACAACTACGAGAAGTATATGAAATAAACCAATAGTAGGTTGAGGAAATAAATAAATTGAAACAATAGTTGGAGTAGTTGGTTAAAGAAAAACATAAGTCATAACATCTTACATAACCCTGAAAGAACATCAACAAAGGATTAAAAACTTAGAGGATTCTTGGAAAAGTGAAATCATGCCAAATGTATAGAAGTTAACCACTAATCCACCCAAAAAGTAATCTGAGTGTAATTAATGAATGCATGAGGACATGCAATGTCTTCAACTGAGGAGAAAATGATGGGTTAAATTTTTTTCTAAATATTTAATATTTAAGAATCCATAACTATTATATATGAAACCATTTTCTAGTATTTTTTTTAATATCAAAAAGTGTGAGCAATTTATTAATTATATTGGGATGACTTATTTACTATTTTCTGTTGAATAAACAAGACAACTAAGAGGGGGGTGAATCATTTGTATCCAATTAAGACATCAAAACCCTCAACAATAATCATATCCACATGCATTCATTAAACCCCTAATTTGTTATAATGTTTAAATATGAAATGCAAATAACAAAAATTGAAACAACACCATACACAAGAGAACACTAGATTTATGTGGAAAACCCAAGGAGGGAAAAACCATGGTGAGGATTAGCTCGCAATATACGTAATTGCAAAACTGATATAAAAAAGCTCACTTCTACAATAGGACGTGCACTATCCAAAAGGGCTCATAGCCCAAGCTCACTACTAGAATAGAAAGAAGAAAGAAGAAAGAATGTTACATAGAGAACATGATTTCAATGCAACATAGGATCCACCACAATAGTTCCAACAACACTCGCAACTTTCAAGAGATCAAGATACCTTCAACTCATTGCATTCAACAATATTTCATTATAGCTCGCACTACATTTCACATCACAACACTCAACTCTATTCCACACTCCATCTCGCATCAACTCACCTTGCATTTATACCATCCAAAACTTGAAAATCATCTTCAAGTTGGCTACACACACCTTACACTTTACAAATTCAAAAATGGGTCAGCACTAAGCATTCTCGTGGTGGATATGAATGAAAGTGGACCAATAAAAGACTTAATTGGGACCCAAATCAACACTCACACGCCACACTACACCTTCATCAATACTTAAACATCTTTGAATATAGTGTAAACACCAGGTCGACCGTTACCCATGCAAACATCATTAAACTTTAAAGTACATGCTTCCACAAATCCAAGGATGACTTGAGAACCAAACACCATGCTTCTAGAAAATCTAAAATAATCCACAAACCACCTAAGATCCAAAAAATTCTTTGCACCAACTCACACCTTCAGAGTGTACAAGCTTAGTACACTCAAACCACACTGCCAAACACTGTAACTCTAAAAGCCTTATTTCAAAGCATAAAACCTCAAACCACTTGAAAGAGGTAATCTATCAAAACCATAAACTCACCTTCAGAACCACAAATCCTGAAGCATAACTACAGAGAAATGTAGAGCAAAAAAAATTCTCCCATACACCTCTGTAAGCAACACTACAAATCCAATTCACACACTGGTGAACATGACTTCTTGTACACATCGATCCAAAATCCAAAATTCTATATATAGAAATTATAAACACCTCTAACCAATAGATCCAAACCACACAAGTAGATCTTTAACCCAAAAGAAATGCGGAGCAAAACCAAAACACCTCTGCAACACCCTTTTTCCTCATTTTATCAACTTAGTCAATATCCTCAACATTTTTATCACTACCAAAACCATAACTAGAAGCTTATCAAAGAAACACCTGAGGTTAACACCAATAACTTAATTGATGACAACATAATGCAACTAATCAATGAAAAAATCTCTCTCAACCACTACACAATTGACACCAGTAACAACACAAGCTTGTTGACATCAATGACAACACATTCATACTTGTAACAATCTCCCCCTTTTTCATTGATGGCAATAAAATATGTGAAAAACCATCAAAGACAACATACACAATCTCCTTTTTTTTAGATTAGACAACCTACACAACATTCCTACACTCTCTCCTCATTACAAGATTCTTTCTCCCTATCTCTCCCCCTTTCAATTTTTTCTTTTTCACATGCTTCACTCTCCCCTTATATAGATAGACCTTTTTACATGACTCTCTCTCCCCCTTTGACATCAATGGTAAAGGATAAAATGTTTTGCATTTTTCTCCCCCTTTGATATTGAACCAAGATACTTGCTATTTCTTTGAATACTCCCCCTTAGGAGTATACACCAACCAAATCAACAACCTCTGCAAAATGACAACACTCACTCCATACTGTAACAATGTCACTACATAATCCCCTTGAGAGGTACCCACCAGCATCAGTCCAGACATAGAATGAATCCATAGATCCACTGGACCGATGCATCTCCATATGCATCTAGTTCAAAGGAGGGGTAATAACCCCCAAATTCTCTTGGAGATACTCAAAAGTATCCTTAGGAAGAGCCTTAGTAAATATATTAGCAATCTGATCCTTTGTAGGTACATATTCAATCTTCACTTCATTATCCACAACCTTCTCTCTTAGAAAGTGATATTTGATTGAAATATGCTTTGACCTTGAATGAATCACTGAGTTCTTTGAAATATTGATAGAACTTGTATTATCACAAAAGATAGAAATAGGCTCATCATACACCACTTTGATATCCTTCAATGTTTGCCTCATCCACAACACTTGTGTGCAACAAGATGCTGCTGCAATGCACTCAACCTTTGTAGTAGATAACGAAACTGGATCTTGTCTCTTACTTAGCCATGATACCAATCTGCATCCAAGAAATAATGTACCACCACTTTTACTTTTCCTATCATCCACACAACCAACCCAATCAACATATGTGTAAGCACTCAATGTAAAATCAGTATCCTTAGGATACCACAAGCCATAATCGAGAGTGCCCTTCAAATATCTAAATATCCTCTTCACAGATGCAACATATGTCTGTTTAGGATCTTCTTGAAATATAACCACAAGACAAACTATATGCATGATATCTAGTCTAGTAATAGTTAGGTATAGTAGTCCACCAATCATAGATCTATACTTGCTCTAATTAGCCCTAGGAGATTCATCATCCTTACTCAGTTTTCAACCAGTAACCATAGGAGTACATACCAGTTTGGAATCTTCCATTCCAAACTTCTTCAACATTTCTTTAAAATACTTTGATTGTGAAAAGAATATTCTTTTATCTGTTTGATTGATTTGTAGCCCAAAAAAGAAATTCATCTCCCCAAATATAGACATTTCAAACTCTTTTTGCATCTCTTTTGCGAATTTCTTGCACATAGCTTCATTGCCTCCAAAAATTATGTCATCAACATACACAACCACTATCAAGATTTGATCTTTCTCAACCTTAAAGTAAAGGTTACTATCTGTGGTGCCTTTATTGAATCCTTGTATCAAATACTTGTCCAACATTGCATACCAAGCTCTTGGAGCTTGCTTCAATCCATACAATGCCTTCTTCAATTTGCAGACCATATTAGGTTTGTTTGATAACTAAAATCCTTTTGGTTGTTCCAGGTAATCTTCTTCTTCCAATTCTCCATTCAAGAAAAAAGACTTCACATCCATTTGATAAACTTTAAAGCCCTTACGTGCTACAAATTTTAGAAACATCCTGATTGCTTCCATTGTAGCCACCAGAGAAAATGTCTCATCAAAGTCTATTCCTTCAACTTGTGAGTAACCTTTACATACAAACCTTGCATTTTTTCTTACCACTTCTTTATTCTCATTCAAATTGTTTTGAATACCCACTTAGTACCAATTATGTTCTTGTTTTTCAGGTCTAGGAACAAGTTCCCAAGTTTGATTCTTCTTAATTTTCATAAGTTCTTCCATTTCCTTCATCCAATATTCATCTTTGCATGCCTCACTTACTGTTTTAGGTTCAAATTTAGAAAGTAAACACAGATTTACCTCTGCTTCAACAAATCTTCTTGTCAACACACCTTTTCTTTTGTCTCCAATGATCTATTCTTCAGAATGATTTCTCTGCACATACTTAGGGTTCTTAGGGGTATTTTCTAAAGCTTCTTCCTCTTCATTTTGTACTTCTTTTCCCATAGTTTTTTCTTCTCCTCCTCTACAAGCAAGTTCATTTGATTCATATCCATCTATCACCACTAAATTCCTCAATTCTCCATCAACCTTGACACTTTTACTTTTAACAATCCTTCTTAGCCTTTTTTGTTACATCTATAAGATTTTATTTTAGTAGAATATCCAAGGAAGATACCTTCATTAGACCTTGCATCAAACTTTCCAAAGTTTTTATCATCTCTTCTACTATAGCATTTTCTTCCAAACACTCTAAAGTACTTGATAGTAGGGATCCATCCATACCACAACTCATAGGGAGTCTTTGTGATGTTATCTTTTGCTTGAACTCTATTATGTAAACAATAGTATGAATTTCTCCTCTCCAATAGACTTCTGGTAGGTTAGCTTCTTTCATCATAGTCCTTGCAGCTTCTTGAACAATCCTATTTTTCTTTTCAACCACTCCATTTTTTTGAGGATTCCTAGGGGTAGCCAAGTGCCTTTTTATGCCACGATTCTCATAAAACATGTTAAATTCATTGGATGTGAACTCTCCACCTTTTTCAGACCTCAAACATTTGATCTTCAATTCCATTTCATTCTCATCCATAACTTTAAATGCTTTGAATCTATCTAGGGCTTCAAGTTTCTCTCTAAGAAAAGTAACCCATGTCATTCTATAATAATCATCAATCAAAAACATGAAATACCTATCACCTTAAAAATTATCACTCTTGTAGGACCACAAAGGTATGTATGCACCAATTTCAACAATCTGGTAGAAGATTGTTCTTTTCCCTTGAAACTACTTCTTGTTTGTTTTCCAAATTGACAATCTCTACAAACATCATTGATAGGCTTTGTGATCTTTGGTAGATCTCTCACTTATTGAATTGAATTTATTCTAACCAAGTTATCAAAATTGATGTGACACATCCTCCTATTCCATAACTAGCTATCATTAATCCGAGTCATAAAATAGTGACCATCAACACCCTTGAGCTAATAAATATTTCCATTTGTCCTCTTTCCAACAGTAAGCATAGTTTCAAAACCTTTTCTGATCTCACATCCATCATCTTGAAACATAGGATTGTACCCTTTGCTACACATTTTTCCAACACTCAAGAGGTCATGCCTTAAACCTTTAACATAGTAAACATCTTCAGTATTATGCTTGTCATAAAAAATGATTGAACCTATTCCACAGATCTTAGCACCTAAATCATCTCCAAATTTAACAAGTTCTCCATCTTATTTTTCAAGTTTAAAAAACTTACTCTTGTCTTCAGTCATATGATTTGAGCAACCACTGTTAATAACCCAATAGTTCTTATCCTATCTAACATGAAAAGAAGATACCAAAGTACTTCCAGTCTTATCCTTTTTCTTTAGAGAACTTTCCTTCAAACAAATTTCAAAGTTAGCAGAAATAGATTCATCTTTTAAAGCCAAGAACAAACATTCATTATCATCAACATCTCCATAATCAGATTCATCATCAGAAATACCAACATCTTCTCTAACATAATAGATTTTCTTGATCATCTTTCCTTTTTTTTCCTTGTTCTTATTGTTCACAACTCTATTTGGACATATTGAAGCAAAGTAACCTATTTTTCCACAACTAAAACATTTGAAAGGTAATTTACCTTTGTACTTACTAGTGCCCTTTTTCATCCTTCTTACAAAGTTAGCTTCTACATCATCAAGATCATCTCCATTTGAATCTTCAACTTTTTCTGTTTTTTCAGCCTTGAAAGAAGTCTTCACTTTTGCACTTTCATTTAGACCAATTTTTATCATTTCAAATGTAGTTAGTGTGCCATACAATTGATCTCTAGTGTAAGTATTAAAATTTGCAACTTCCTCTAAAGAAGAAACCTTTTCATCATAAGAATCAAGAAGAGTTCTAAGAATTTTCTTTACCACTTTGGGTTCATCATGTAACTTGTACCTTGTAATTATTTCATCTTCAAACATTTGTATGTTCTCAAATTGTGTCTTTAGATTATACATCTTAGATTGTTTAACCTTATCATCTCCTTCATAAATACTTTTAGCTTATCCCAAACTTCTTTAGCAATTTTCAAATCCATCACTTTCACTATTTCAAAATTTGCAAGACCACTCAAAAGGAAAAACCTTAGTTTACCATTTTTTTTATAGACCTTGATTTCATCACTTGTGCTTGGTCCATTTGCAGGTATGGTAAATGCAATTTTCACTTCCTATGAAACATCAAATCCAAGGTAAACTAGACAACCTTCCATCTGAACCTTCTAGAATGCATAGTCTATGCCATCAAGCATAGGGATATCCTTCTTGTTCACCATCCAAGATCTACCTCAAGTAGTCAATATTTTCTCCAAGGAACCTTGCTTTGATAACAATTGTTGAATGAACAAGACAACTGAGAGGGGGGGTGAATCGGTTGTATCCAATTAATACATCAAAATCCTCAACAATAATCAGATCCACATGCATTCATTAAATCCTTAATATTTTATAATGTTTAAACATGAAATACAAATAACAAAAACTAAAACAACACCATACACAACAAAACACCTGATTTAAGTAGAAAACCCTAGGAGGGAAAAATGGCGAGGATTAGCTCACAATATAAGTAATTGCAAAACCAATACAAAAAGGGTCATTGCTAGAATAGGACACACTATCTAGAAGGGCTCACAACCTAGGCCCATTGATATAATAGAAAGAAGAAAGAAGATAGAATGTTACACAGAGAACATGATCTCAATGCAATAGAGAATCCACCACAATAGCTCCAACAACACTCACAGCTTTCAAGAGATCAAGATACCTTCAACTCACCGCATTCAACAATCTTGCATTGTAGCTCACACTTCATTTCACATCTCTGCACTTAATTTCACATCACAATACTCAACTCTATTCCACACTCCATCTCGCATCAACTCACCTTGCATTTATACCATCCACAACTTGAAAAACATCTTCAAGTTAGCTACACACACCTTACACTTTACAAATTCAAAAATAGGTCAACATTAAGCATTCTTGCAATGGATAGGAATGAAAGTGGACTAATAAAAAACTTAATTGGGACCCAAATCAACACTCACACATTGCGCTACACCTTCATCAATACTTAGACATCTTCAAATGTAGTGTGAACAACAGGTTGATCATTACTCATGAAAACACCATTAAAATTTTAAGTACACACTTAAATCCAAGGATGACTTGAGAACCACACACCATGCTTCTATACAATCTATAATAATCCAAAAACCACTTGAGATACAATAAATTATTCTCACCAACTCACATCGTCAGAATGTACAAGCCCAATACACTCAAACTACACTGCCAAACACTATAACTCTAAAAATCATATTTTAGAGCATAAAACCTCAAACCCACTTGAATGAGGTAAGCTA
>VDFB02276147.1:0-56600 GCA_007258455.2 Sequoia sempervirens | reverse complement strand
ACCAAAATGAAATAGTATCTTTATTTTTAAAAATTGGGATCATGTTTTAATTCTCGGCTTGGGACCCTTAACCTAAATGGGATCCTGATTCGTTGAACCCAATTTTGGGTTTTGGCTAAGGCTAGAACTTCCACCTTAATTTGGCTCAACTTCGTGCTTTTACCCAAGATTCAGTATCCTTCTCAATAGCAGAAGTAGATTATATTGTTTCAACATCTTCTTGTACTCAAGTATTCTGGATGAAGAAAAATTTGAAGGATATCAAGATAAAGTATGATGAGCCCATTCCAATTCTATGTGATAACACAAGTTCTATCAATAACTCCAAGAATCCAGTGATGCATTATAAAACCAAGAACATATCAATCATGTATCACTTTTTAAGAGAGAATGTTGTAGATAAAGAAGTCAAGTTGGATTATGTACCTACAAAGGACCAGATTGCAGGAATTTTCACAAAGGCACTAGCAAGCGATACATTTGAGTATCTTAGGCAGAAGTTAGGGTTAATTGCTTCTCCTTTTGGCTAGGTGCATAGTTGATGCATCTATCCAAGGGGAGTAATTCAATCCATATCCTTATTCTTGGACTAATGATGGCTACCTCTTGGGAGTAGCAAGTAATGGTGGTTTCTAACAAGGCGAGACTATAATTTGTTTCAAGAAGGAGAGAATGTATATCATAGGATAATTTGAAGAGGATAAATTATGCTTTCAAAGGGAGAGAAAGTCCATTTACCCTTTTTCTTTGATGTCAAAAGGGGAGGGAGAAATGTGCACCTAAGGGGGAGAGATATTGTGAGGATGGTTTTGCCATCAATGGAAAAGGGGGAGATTGTTGCAACTTGATAAGCTTGGTTGTGATTGATGTCAAAGGTATGTCTCATTTTTCTATGGTGAGGTTGTAATTCATCTAAGATTTGTTGATATCAATATAGTGTTATAATCTAGTTGTTTAGTTGCCAGAGTCTTTGAGAAATAATTTGCATTTCTCCACCGATGATTATTTTCTCTTACAATTTGGAAAGTGGCTTTATGATGTGTCAGGACATGTGTGATCCAAGTTTTAGCTTACTTGGGTTCCAAAAACATGTGTTTGTGAGTGACACTTTGAAGATTGTGTTGTTTCTATGAAGATTCTTTCAAAGGTACAAATGTTGGCTCTACATTCCTCCATATTTGTAGAAATGGTTATGTAGATCAGAAGATAATTTTTTGATGTTGTTAAGTTACTATATCTAAAGTTTCATATCATTTGACCTTCCATGGAGAAAATTGTAAGTCATAGTGTTCAAGACCGTGTTGTCCGGTGACTAGTTTCAATGTTAGGTGCTTGCACCAACTTATTGTTGCATGATGTTATGAAATGGTTGAATGAGAGTGTTCTTGTGTATCATGTGATGTTTTCTATTTCTCTGCAAGTTTTTTTTTTATCATTTCTCCAAAATAGGTTGTGGTTTGGAATGAAAGGTGTTGTTGGGTTATGCTTTATCTTGGCCAACTAGGATATGTTGAAGGTGTGTTCTGCAAGTTCATGTTTGTGTAGAGTTCAAGGAGTGTTTGAAGGTTTTGTATGCACCATGTTGACTCATTTGGGAAAATTGCAAGTAATTTTTAATCATTATTGTATACCACCTATGTTGTGATGGCCAACATGCTATAAGTTTCATATATTATTGCTTAAGGCCAACATAATTTGAATGTGTGAAGCATGTGGATATAGTGAAGAGTTTTTTTTATTAGGTTAAGTGTGTGTTGGAATCTGTAAGGCATGTTCCTCTTCCTTGTGTTGCATGTAGCTCATTTGGGTCTTACCCTCTACATATTTCATACTGTTGTTTGATCATTGGTTGACTTTTAATTGTAATATTCTTATTTTTATTGGTTCACATATAATGTAATAAATATAATGTCATGTATATATTATAAACCTAGTTGATCTAAGTTATGTTTCAGTTAGAGAAGTTGAATGAGGATGTGTAATGCATTATTATAATTGTGTAAGCAAATGAAAGAGAAAGAGCAGAAGTGAAAGATCATATCTAGATTCATTTTGATCATATTTATGTGATAGATGGGAAATGAAGTGTGCCTAATTGTTTGTTGAAGGGATTGAGCCAAAGGACAAAATTCTTCAAGACTGAAAGCACTTAGCCCGTAAGCTACAAAGAATACATTTGAAGAAGAGTCAAAGAAGAATTACAATCATCAAAAGGATTGAGCCTAATTGTCAAATTCAAATTGTAGAAGGAATATCATGTTGTAATCTATTTTGAGTGTTTTCTCAGTTCAGGGAAAAGTTTCTTCCTTGGGTTGTATCCCTATAACAAAATTTACTGGGAGTTGTAGCTTCCTTGGGAGGGACCCTAAAAACTTTCTACATGGAGTAGTAGCTTCTTTGGGTTGTAGCCCTAAATGAAAGATGCAAATTTTTATTCATTTGTGAGGTTGGATTAGGATAGTAGCTCCTAGAAATATTTCTCACCATGGTTTTCCCCCTTTGGGGTTTTCCACATACATTTGATGTTCTATGGTGTTGCACATGTGTTCATTTTTCATGTTTCTTTTTGTGTTGCAAAGTTTAAGAGTCAATTTTCTTTGGAGGGTTTGATATTTAATAGACTACTTATTCACCCCCCTCCCTCTCACTATATTGGTGCATGTTCAACACACATATGTTGTAATTTGTGAGGTGATTATGGACCTATGATTCACATTGAGTTATCATAGTATTAGCAAAATGGGTCCTCATACACAATGTAGTTTTACTGGTATTGGTGCATATGTGGGTGAACTAATACATCCATTTGAAATTTCATTTAAAATACTAATCAAACCATTGGAAACATGTGGTTTGTTATGAAACAATATTAATTATATATGCCTCATAAAATAAAATGATGGTGAATTGAAATGCATTAGACTGATAATTCATAAAATCTAGGAAATTTGGCCACCTCATTGGTTACAATTTATTCATCAATTTTGAATTGACCAATATGATATATTTTCTAGTTGGTGAAGATTTGCCACTTAAAGATCCATACCTTAAAGTAGCTATTTAATCTTGGTTTAGTGAGAATATTTGTAGTCAAGGCTAGATTTTGTTTACAAACCTCTAGGAGCACCCTCTAAAGTTTAACTTGAGATCAAAGAGTAGAATAGCAAGAACAATCTCATATAGTTAACCTTCAACCCTACATGCTATGTTGATGAAAAAATTTCACTTTGATGATGACAACCCCGGCTTTGAAAGTGACATTTTGTTCTAAGATGTGGAGCAATAATTTCAAGACCCAACAATGTCCATACTTTTAACCAAAATTCTAATGAAGCTAAATAGTAGTAAATGACAATCAACATGTTTGGTACAAACATAGTGATTTGATTAACTATCAAAGAAGCTCAACTTTAATAACAAATGAATCAAACCATAGAATGTCCTTTAGTGAACACTATCAACCATGGAATGTCCTTAAATGAAAGTGACCAAGTGATATAATCAAACCTTTAGGATGAAACATGAACTATAGAGAGATATGCTAAAAGCCATAACATGTTTAGTCAATACTACCAAGTTAGCTGGTTGTAATAAGTAGACCTCTACCTCCAAATCTCAATTTAGAATATATTTATTTGCATTTAAACATTCAATGTGAAGCTCAAACACAATAGCAATAGATAAATTAAAAATAAAAGATGCAAGCTTCTCAACTAGAAAGAAGATCATGCCAAACATAAAACATGTGAATTTCAAAATTGGGCATTTTTGGGATCTTGGAAGCTTGCAAATAGTGAATTATTATATTCTCATGTATCTTTTATATCCCTAACATAGTATCACTAGTTTGGGTATTTCTTGGACTATGGAAGAACTGTAGGAGTAGTCTTTGAGCTTGGGTGGAGCATGAATTTATGAAGAAGGGGAAGTTGAGTACAAGTATCCATTTACATATGACATGAGTTAAGAAAACGAGTGTACTTAAATCCTCCATATTTTTGGAAAGTGAATGCATGCGGGTTCACATAGAATGGCTATGGTTCATTTATTTAGTTTGTATGGAGGTGGATGGTGTGTTTTGAGGTTAACATGTGACCCCATCTTAGTGGACTTTTCTTCTTAACATTTGCAATTTGATTAGTTTAAATTTATTTGTGATTTGATATCTAATCTACAATCTTTTTGATGCTTTCTTAGAATGGTTTTTGTTGCAATTCGTGAAAAGATTGGTTCGTTGTTGTTTTTTTTATGAAGAATGGAGTTTTTAAAACTTTCTATGTACTTTCCTTAGGAAGATTATTTTCTAATTGTGTCAAAACAATATACGATCTTTGGTCAAATCCTTTAAAGAAACTATTTTATACTAAATCTAAAACATATTGTGAATAAAATATTTTATTTATATTAATACTCAAATAATCGTGATTATTTTCATTAAATAGAACAATGTGAAATTGAACAATAGTTCAACTCAAGGCAGTTATAATAAAATGACTAAAAAAGCAATAAACTACACTAATACTAATTTATTGGAAAAAAATTATATGCTATATTTTTTACTACTACCCTATTCTAAACCGTACTAAATTTAATGTATTGAAAGAAAAAGAGCCGTATTCTAGATTACAAATCATACGCATAATTCAAATATGTACACTCAAAAACAAATAAATATGTACACTAAAAAACAAATAATTAATAATAAAAGGCTAGTGCAGCTATATTCTTATTGATCTTTTCTTTGCAATTTTTAGTGCGTATTTGTTTGCGGTTCTGCATATACATGTAAAAGAAAATGTACACACGGTTTAAAAAGACCGATTACTTTGTTTTCTAAACTGTCTTATATCTATTTTAATAATTTTACTTAAATACAAATCTACAGATTAGATTTTCCTGATTACAATCTACATGCTTACTCATTTGGTAGTAAAAATTTGAATTCTCCAGAGAGAAACGACCTCATTTCAGACACATTTTTGGCTTCTACTATCCATCCTCTCAGTTGCGCCTTGTGATCCCACTTATGAATTTCCTTGATGTTGAAATGTATTTCCTTGTCTTTGGAGAATTTCAACTCATTAAAGACTTCCGAATCTTTTGTCCACATTAGTATATGTATCGGATTTCTTTTCAACGCGTTCAACATATCGAGGTCGTAAGTTTGACCAAGGAATTCTACTTTAATATGGCGATAACGCTCTGTTAGAAGGTATAACAAAATTGCACCTTCCAGCTTCGGCTTTATTGCGAATGAATCCTTCTCACTTAACTCCTTCAAAAGTGTAAGACCTGGAAAAGATTGAAGACGGTTCTGTGCATATTTAACAAAATGTGTCAATCAATAATCATTATCGAATGCTGAGTAAAAGTCTCTTCTTATCAATGTATTCCTCTTTCACAATCATTTAGCAATCATTTGTAAGCATTGATGTGATAATTTGTAAACATTGTTATGTGTGAGTGAGTGTGTGTTTTGTTTCGTGTTTCCAGGCGTTACAAGTGTTGTGAGTCATATTTGTAATAATAATGTTCGGAACTTAAACACTGCTGAATCTTTTGTCCACATTAGTATACCTACCGATTTATCAAGGAATGCTAATTCAATCTTGCAATGCGGAACTGTTACAAGTTCAAAGAAAATTTGAAAAAAAATATATATCTACAATAAAAATATATCTATTCTCCACGACCCAAAAAAACAAAAAAAAAAATTCTTTGTAAACATTACAAGTGTAGCAGGCAAAAAAATAACTTTGAGTGGCATGCGAGAGATAGATATAACAAAGTCAGTTTATGTTGAAAGGTAACACGTTCAAAATATTTTTAATAAAAGAGATAGATGTGTTTTGTCTATTAGGACCAAAGCATAATTTGTCACATATGTGCATATGCACAAACATTTAAAACTTTAGACTGCAGAATATAATAGTGACGCAAATTAGTTCAATTTATACACACAAAATCTTATCTTAGCCAGTATTTTCTCTATTCTCAAAAAGAGGGGATTCTAAAATATTTTTATGCCTTCTATTTGCATTTTATTTGATTTTTTAAGGTCATTCAACAAATCCAATTCAAACGTATCCATAAGTTATGTCATGACTTTATTTATCATTAAGACGTTTAATCAAATGATTTTTATAAAATTATGTTTGAAAAATTGTTTATATATATATATATATAAACTCTCTACTTTCTTTAGGTTACCTCTTTTGTACTAATAATTTTAGATATTGTATTCAAACTTTATTGAATACTTTCAATGGTTGGGAAAGTATGGTCAAAGTATCTATTTCCGTAAAAATTGTAGGTATTAAATAATATGATTCCAATGTTTATTTCAATTATATCTATGCATTTGAACTCTAAAGAGGCATCCTAGTATCAAATGTAATTACTATAAAAAGGTAAATTCTCCTCAATTGTCGTTGCTACCACTATGTTTGTATTTGGTCTTTTGTAATTCTTAAAAATGTACATCCTTTTATTTGATTATAATTACTTTGTGTTATCACTACAATTAATAGAATGATACTTTAATTTTCGTTAGCAAAACATATTTAATTGGATAATGATTATTGGCAATCTAAGTGGATTTATCCATACTGGTAGCTATTGAATCACATATTTAATTATATAGGAAACCTCTATCTTAAATAAAACTATTATCCTATTCTATGATGTTTCCTTGTCTTAGGCATTTTGTACTTGGGCTAGAGCTTCCTATAAGGATAAACCTTACAATCTTCTCTAGTGACTCCTTAACTATTAGGCAGCTCTACAAAGTTTTAATTTGATCCTAAAATGTGTAGAACGTTGAACTTTTAGTCATTTAATCTTGTTGTCCTTTAAAACCCAAATAAATTTACTTCAAAATGTCATTGGCAATGATTTTTGATAATGTATTTAGTTCAAAAGTGAATTTACTATGCTATATTCATGATGATAATAATTCATGTTATCACCATGCACTATGGCATGATATTCCTTGTACCTTCCACTACTAGTGAATGCTATATCTTTTCTCTCTCATCTCATGTTGTATCCTTCTCTTATTTTTCCATAAATTTTCTTTATTTAGAGGACGATTTATCTTTTCTAAGGATAATTTATACCATGAAACCATCATCAATCATTTTATTAACATTATCTTTCCTACTCTTCATACAAATGCTTCCCACTTTCTCTAATGATGTATTATCAAATTTTCACTCTAGTTTGAAATCAATTGATATGTGAGAGGATCTGGAATAGACTATTTCAATTATTTACCCTTCACTTTATTTTCCTAATGTAGAAATTATCCTAGGTAAAGAATGTTTTGTGAGTAGACATATTGCATTATTTATGGTGAAAATCCAATCATAGATCCTATTGAGGGTGGTTTTAATCACTTACAACGTGCTAGGCAATAATAGTTTATTGTCCCTCTTAAAAAGTAGTGAGACTACTACAACGTTCCTTTATGTCAGGTCATGACCATGTGGATAACACAATGGTAGAGATCAATGTGATTTTATGAGGGGGTCTAGATTTAAACTTCTTGGAAATAACATGAAACTTAAAATAATAGATCTAACAATTCAATAAATGTATTGCATGTTAAGATCTAGAGCATATTTACAATAATTTGATGCTCTTTCAATAATTCCAAACTTAATTTCAAAAAAAAATTCAAAAGATAGAAAGGATGAGAAGAAGTTATGTAAAGGAAATTTAAACTAATTGGGCGCTGATGAGAAACTTTCATTCATTATTTATGTATGTTTAAGCAAGATTTCCAAACCACCATTATAGAAAATAGTATTTCACACATTTACCAATAATAGCAATGCAATTTTTAAATGAGATAAGTCACCACATAAGATTTTTAAATTTTATACAATCAAAACATCATCAAACATGTGCAGATCTAAGACGGAAGCCTACTTAAGTCCACAATTACCAATAAAATCTTATTGATTTGACAATTCAAATTCAAATAGAGCATTCAAACCATTACCATGATACTAGATCAAGATGTATGCAACAAGCACAACCCTTTAATTCAATCAATAATTCACAAAGTTAGTAGGCAATTCTATGCTAAGATTGCATTATTTAATTATAGAAAGTTACATCAAAACTAGATCCTTTGGAATGACCTTGGATCAACCACCTATGGATCTTATAAAAAAGCTAACTAGAACTACCTTGAGTACTTGATTCTTTAATTGAAAATTAACTGAAATTAAAATAAAACAAAACTAGGCGCCACTCAGTTGTAGTTCAGTTTAACATGTTGAATTCTAGGAAAATAAAAGCAACTTGAAATAAAACTAAGATCTAACTGCAATCTAACTAGAAGTTATCAAAAGAAACCCCATGCCCTGTATCTCCTTATGTCTTGGTGTGTGACTTCTGCATCAGCATTTATTACAAATCCCCATGCCAAACTTAGCATCTTCAGTCTTGGAGTAGATCTGGAAAGGCATATTATTTCTGAAAGTGTTAAACACTTTAAAAAACATTTGAACAGGCAACAACAATGACCCCCATCCTACCTCCAATTATTTAGTGAAGTTCTCAATCCACATTGGTACCACTTCATTCACCTTTTCCATTGATGGCCCTAGCCATTGAAGTCTTGGCCCTAATGTCACTGATTCTTTATTTGAACAAATCCAAGTTGACATGTCCAAATTTCATGTCTCCAAAATCGTTGTATGGGGAAAAAAATATAAAAGGTGGGTGAAAAACTTTGAACTAACACTTCATCTCCTTTGAATCTTTTGGTGGCATACTTTCTACAAGTATAAATACCACACATTAACATTTACAGGTTCAAGGAAAGAAACTCTACAAAGATAATATACATTCTTCATGTCAAAATTATAGCTTGTCAGAGAGAATTCATATAAAGTTTTGTTAATGAACCTTCAGGCTTACCCCTTACCTCATACTATTAACACTTGATCTTTGAGAATTCAGCTTTATCTTTATTAACATTCTTGTATCAGGGATCAAAGATCCCTTATCCCTCTTGTTTTACCCCATGAATACTTTAAAGGTTATAATTGAGTTCAATTTGAGTTTTGGAGATCAAAGATCCCCTTTACCCCTTTCATTGTTGATATCATCATTACTTAAAAGATATCCTTTACTTGCAAAGTCTCAAACGGTCTTCATTATCCAAGGTTTTTAATTATACTTTACTTCCCTTTATATATTCAATAAATCATTAAGAAGTAAGAACGATCTATGAAGCCCGAAAGGGTTTCAAGGATCAGCATTCAGAGTTTTGCTTTACCAAGCTTGCTACCAAGTTTACCAAGTTTACAACCCAATAATCTAATTCTTATTCCTTTACACTCCAACTTGAACTGGTGAAATAAATTCAATGACAGTACTCTTATCAACAAATAATGAAGGAAAGCATTCTTATTTCATATACATCAGGAATCATAATTCCATCATACCCCTTACCTCAATAAGGAAATGTAAACATGGTACATCTGACACCTGAGGTTCGAAAAGGTCATCTTAAAATATTAAAAATTTTCCAAATATTTTTCAATTTATCAAGGGCCAAAGATTGGGGATACCACTTATCTCAACTAAAATCTGAAAGGTAATGATAAAACATCCACTCAGTCATGAAGGAAGAGTCAGGGATCGGAGGTCAGAATTTTAGCTTACATTGTTTGAATGTTCCTGAGGTATTGGGTAAGTTAAACTTGAGAAGCACAAAGTTTGAAATATGTTCTGAATGTTAAAAGTGTTAAAGGCACAAACTTTGTGGAAACCTAGGGAAGTCAAAGGTCTAACATCCGAAAGGTGATTTTGAGAACTAGCAACCCTTAGTGAAATATTGGGTGCTTTTTCGGGGATCTGACATTGGGGGGTACTGCATACCACTTCCACCTCTATAATAAAGTGATAAGAAATATCTCCAATGAACGAAGTCCAAAAGAATTAGCAGCTTTAGTGAATTACTAAGGTATAATCGTGGGTCGAGAATCGAAGATAACCATTTATCTCTTTAGATGTTTTCATGCACCATGTAAGGGATATTACTGATACCCAAAGCCCAAAGGTTATTAGTTTTGAATGTGTTAAGGCACAAAAGGGAAGCATCCCTTAAGAAACCTAAGGTCTAACATTCGATGATGACATCACAAATGACATCAAAAGATATTTTGAAAGGAAACTCAATTCATTAGGGCGACAAAATCAAAATTTGGCAAGAACGAAAGGAAAAGAAAATAAAAATGAACAAACACACACAGGAATAGCTATATTCGAACACAAAAAACAAAAGAAAGGAAAACAAATAAAACGGGAACGAATAAAACAAGTAGAAAACAAAACCCTCAAACACAGTCCCACACTAGACAATCAAGCAAATTAAGAGTCTTTACATGAAGACTATGAAGCATGGGATAAATTCACTAACCTAGAACAATGTGAGTGAATGGATCGAGAGAACAAAAGCCAAACTAATAGAAAACCAACAAATGTACGAGAAAACAGACACAATTGCCAAAAAAAAATGAGCACAACATGAACCAAGAAATCACCAAAAGTGAGCAACAAAGAATATGATGTGAATCACTACCAGCACGAACCAAGAATTCAATTCAACCCAACTGAATCAAGTACGTTGGCAACTACCAACAATAACAACAACCAAAATAATAGAAGAATGTTGTAGAGCTCCAGAAATTGAAATTTTGCTTAAACAGGTAATCACAAAATGAATGAATCCTAACCTAATACCCTTGCAATATTTCACATTAATGGAGCATTCAATGTTGGTAGACTTCAGTCAATATTGATGGTGTTGTATTAAATTCAAACGCCTATGGATTTGCATGGTAGGATGTGAGGTGGTGTGCACATAAGACGAGGTGTCGTCATCATACCACACAAGCTAAGGTACTAAAGAAGGGAAAATCCTGACCAGAGAAGCTTGCTTATGAAGGAAAAACAAACACTGACAGGTGAAAAGGGAAGGATTAGGGTAAGTGCCAACGAGGTATACCCTTTCTTGGAATCCTAACATCCAAACCTCAAAAGAAAATAAAAACAAAGGAAAAGAAAAGAAAAAAAGGTAAGGAGAAGAAAAGGAAAAAATGAAAAGGGGGAAAGGGAAACAAGGACACACAAAGTGAAGAAGAGGGGTCCCCATTTTGACAAAGGAAAAGAACAAGAAAAAGTAAGCAGAAGAAAAGGAAAAAATGAAAAGGGGGAAAGTGAAACAAGGACACACAAAGTGAAGAAGAGCGGGTCCCCATTTTGACAAGAGCAAAAAGGTGCATGACTGTGAAGGCACAACAAATAGCAACCAACGAATAAAATGGTTGAAAAGCATTTCCATCTTCAAAAAAGTTCAAACAGATTTAAATTTAAAGATAATATCAACCCAAGCTTAAGCAAAAGGGCCCATAATGATCCAAGAATTTCACCTAGTTTTCCAATCATAATATAATACTAGGGTATCATGATGTGTGCACTATGATTAATTCCTTTAACACATGATTCTAAGACAATAGAATGACCTATGAACCAAGAAAATTTGTGTGATCTTTCCTTTCTTCTAGCTATCTTTCTCTATATGCATATTCATTTCAATTTTCAATTTTAAGACTCAGCTAGTGTGACCTAGGCATTGTTTTGCTGCCATTCAAGCATTCATAGCCCTGACAAAGATACCTCTAATTCCATCAAACATAGCCCTACTATCAGTTGGGCATCCATAGCCCCGATAGATTTTATCTGAATCACCCAATCTCAATCTCAAACTTGATTGTATGTTTCTTTTCATATTCTTCTCTTTCTCTCTTTTTTTTGAAATCTTTCTATAGGTTGATCACCTAGTATCAGGTTGGGAATCACTGTGGTCACTGAGAAGGACACCACCTTTAGATTCTCTTGAGTCACAAAGTTATTACTATCTGTCATCAAACCATATCTTGATTTGCTTAATTTGCAAGTGGTAAGAGCTAGGAAACTACCTTCATAGGTTTACTAACTTCACTACATCAAATCATCTAGTACTCCTAAGTTTAATAACAAATTAACAGACTTTCAGTTTAAACAAGGAAAATGTCTACAAATAGAAATACTACAAGCATCTTATTCATTGTGGATATTTGGACCTAAAACATTCATGAAAACCCACAAGCAAAGAAGGGAAGAATGAGAAAGAACAAACAAAAATGAGAGACAAAACTAAAAATGAGCCAAAAAAAAAAAAACAAAATCTAATCTAATAATATACAAGGGGAATAATCTTCCCTCTCAGGATCCAAAGTAATGTTTTACAAATTGTCCATTAACAAGCAATGGAATAGCTTCTCCAATCAAGGAAGTATTCCTAAATGTGTTTTCTCCTAGGATTTCAACTATTTGGTAAGGGCATATCCAAAGCTTGTCAAACGTTGAATGGTTTCCTTTCTTTTCTCTAGACTCATCCCATGACAAAACAAGATTTGAAATTATAAAAGATTTTATCTTAGCTCTTTTTTCAAACCGTCATTTGACCACAACTTGGTGCTTCGAGACATGCCCGAGGGCAGCATTTCCCTTTCATCAAAATTGAGCAAGTTTAGCAACCTAACCTAAATTGTCATCTGTTTCTGGATAACTTTGCATGAATTTCAAGATTGGGATTAAGAGGTTGAATGGGAAAATAGGTTCAAGACCATAAACTAACTAGTAATGGGAAGTCCCTAAAGAAGTCTTGTTTCTAGTCTGATTAGCCCACAACACAAACTTAATGTGGGAGTGCCAATCTTTTGGAATATTTTCTAATAATTTCTTGATGAAACATGTTAAGCTTTTATTGATGGATTCAACAACTCCATTACCTTGGGGGTAGTAGTTAGATGAGTACTTTAAAATTACTTTATGATTGAATTCCCATTACACAAACTAAACTAAAGAAAAGGAAGGGTCATTATCACAAACTAGAGTGAATAACATCCCTAACATGGTCATAATATGGTCTTCCATGAATTGTATCATCACATCAATCGTTCTTTATTTGCAAGCGATTACCTTAGACCATCTTGTACGGTACAATCAATTTCCACCAAGATGAACTTGTGCCTTGTAGAGGAGTGTTGATAAATCATGCCAATAAAATCTAAATACTATTGGGAAAACAGATGTACCTCATGTATAGGTTATAGTGGCATAGGTGCATTTTGTTGTTTGTTGGCTCCAATTTGACATATATGGTAAGTTTTCACGTGTTAGAAAAAACCATTAAACAACGTGTGCCAATAGTACACCTCTCCCAAAATATGATGAGCAATTGCTTCCACTAACCATGACCGATGCCAAATTTATCATGGAACTCTATCAAGACTGAATCAACATCTTCTTTTCCAAGGCATCTCGAATAAACACCTTCATAATTCCTTATATAGAAGATGCCTTCTTTTAACATATAAGCCTAGCTCTTGATCCTCAATGCTCACCTGTGACCTGCCTTCATGTTATTAGGGCATTTATTTTGTAGGAAATATTATACAATGGCATTATACCAATCATCAGAAGAGATATCCTGTTGGGTGTATTATTGACATGTCAATTGTTGATCTACTCCAACCAATGTCTTTGAGAGGCCTTGGCCTCTCACCAACTTCATAGGTTAGATCTCTAGGCCATACTCTTGCAAAATGGCCATCCACTACCCACGTTCTCTGAGCTCGCTTTGCATTAGCATGGACTTAATAGGAGCATCAGAAACTATAGTTATCACTTTACTCCTGAACATGTAATGTCTGAATTTCTTCACCACCTTTACCAGAGAAAATGAACACTTAGCCAAGATAGGATATCTGACTTACACATTCTTAAATAGAGTGCTCATGAAGGAAATTGGTCTTTCCTTTGTAGCTTCTCCCTTCTAAATGAGAATTCTTGCATAAGAATGTTTTGAGGTGAAAGTATATATGTGTAATGGTTGGGAGTAATTTTGACTAGCCAATACAAGTGCGCTGGTTATGACCTCCTTGATTTCTTGGAAGGCCTTCTTAGATTCTACTCTCAAGTCAATTTTAGCATCCTTCCTAAGCATGTCATTTGGTGGGCGCACAATCTCTTCAAACCCACTAATAAACTTCCCCACAAAATTAATATTTCCAAAGAAGGATTTCAACTCTTTCTTACTATTAGATAATGGAAATTTTAGGATGAATTTGATCCTATCTGGGTCTATGGAAATGCAATTTCCTAAAATGATAATTCCCTGAGAGTTTTCCTTCAATAACTCCAAAAATGAATTTCTTTGGATTTATAGAAATACTTGATTGTTTGCATCTCTCGAGTATTTTGCACAAGTCACTGATGTGATCTACTCTATTCTTGGAGAATATCATCAGATCATCCATATATATAATCATACACTTTCCAATCAACCCTTTAAAATCTATGTCTATTGCTCTTTGAAAAGTGGATCTGGCATTGATGAGCCCAAATGACCTTCGCTGATATGCGAAAGTTCCCCACTTTGTGGTGAAAACAATTTTCATCCTATCTTCTTCTTAGACCATCACTTGATTATACCTGAAATCAGATCTGAATGACTATATATATCATCTCTAAAATTTGTATGAGGAGGAAGCACCAAGGTGGTGTCATATTTATCATGTGATGCATGCAAGGGAGTTTCTTCAAAGTAGACACTCCTCTCAATGAAGAACATTTTTGTTGAAAGATCTAGCAACTTTCCCTTTACACTATCTAGATATCCAACAAAGATGCATTTTTTTCTTTGAGGCTCCCAAGCCTTCCTTTAGTTTGCAGGAATGTGGGCACATGCATATGATCCAAAAACATGAAAATGTGCGACTTCTGGTTGCATGCCACTCTATGCTTCAAAAGGCATTTTTCCTATGATAGATTTATGAGGAGATCTGATTTATATGTATGGAGCACAGTTGATTGCTTCAACCCACAATTTGTAGGGAAGGGGCCTTGTATGCAACATGCAACTAGCCATCTCTTTCAAAGATTAATTCTTCCTCTTAGCTACCCCATTTTGCTACAGAGTGTAAGGAACTGTGTTCTAAAATTGTATTCCTGCTCCATCACAAAGATGTTGGACATCATTGTTGACATACTCTCCACCATTATATGTGTGGATGATCTTGATCATTTTCCTAGGTTGTGTCTCTACATAAGCTTTGAAAAGCTTGAGATGATCAAACACTTTAGACTTGAATTTGAGAAAATACACCCATGTACATTGTGTACAATCATTAATGAATGTTAGAACATATTTGGCTTTACCCATGGAAGCTTCTAGAAACGACACCATAAGATCACTATGAACAAACTCTAAAGGAGAGGATGCTCTCCATGCATGCCCCTTTTGAAAATTTTCTTTCAGATGCTTTCCAAGAGCACAACCTTGACAAATTCCATCAAAAAATTCTATAGTAGGCAAGCCTTTTACCATCCCCTATTTTCTAAGTTGTTGCATGTATCTTAGAAATTTTACATGACCAAATATTTCATGCTAAATTCTACTTTCATCATTTGCATGCATTATTAATAAAGTGAAATCTGATTTAGCAACAAAGTCGAAAAAGTGTACAAACGAGACTGATAATTTTCCTTACCAACAACAATTTTGGAGTTTTCTTGCATGTCAAATATGCTCACTGAATCTAGGGTGAATTCAACTCTTCTTCTTGTAGCAATATGTCTCATTTGATAAACAAAGAAAAGATGAGATGGAATGTGCAAGACATTCGCAAAACTTCCAATTCCAAGTTGTATGCTCCCTTGTCTAGTTTCCTCTACTAGAGAGTCATCTCCCATGAGAATAGGAAGACATCATATGGTTTTAAAGATGAGAGAGCATCTTTTGTGGCTACCATGCGGTGTGAAGATCTAGAGTCTATGATCCATGCATCTGGAGAAGAATGAATAGCAATTAATGCATGTACATTACCTCTTGTTTTTGGTGCTTTTTCTTTTTGCTTCTTCTTGGCACTTTCTGGAATAAACTTACCAAGGTTATTGTGATGAAATGTCTGCACCATGAGGTCAATGATCTTCTTAATGCATGATGATTTCAGATGGTAACCAAGATTGCAATAGTTGCACTTTGATTTCACCTTTTTGTCCTTCTTTTCCTTCAACCTGGAAGATTCATCTGGAGGATTGAGATTGCCTCCCTTCTTTGGATTTGGATTTGGATCCTTCTTCCCTTTGCCTTTGAATTGTTGATTGGGTTTCAAACTATTCTTCCCACTTGAATGCACAACAAGTGCATGAGCTTTGAAATTTTTTTAATGTACCCATTTTTATGAGCCTATCTTGTTAATGTATCAGAGACTCAATAAAAGCATTGAGTGTGGGAATCTTCCAAGTTGCTCCTATTGTAAGGTTGACTATGTGAAAAGTGGAGACAAATACAACATACTCTAGCCCCAATTTTGATAAAACAAAAATAATTAATGTGTTTTCTTATTGGGATTTGTCGATTCCACATCCTTTCAATTGGAATAATAAGGCCTTGAACTTTGTGAAAAAGTCTTGAATATTTTCAAATTTTCTTGGATCTTATGAGTTGAGCTTATTTTCAAGGATGTGACCCCGCATCAAATCTTGCTTCCCAAAAAGAGTCTCCAACATAGTATAAACCTCCTTTGGAGTTTTGCATGCTTCAACATGAAACAACAATTTTGGAGACATCAATAAGCATAGAAGGCCGAAGGCCTTGTCCATGCGGTTGAAACAGCTGAATTTTTCAACTGCAGAATATGGTTCAATCTTTGTGGCCATGACTATCCGATACAAGCCTCTACTTCTAAACTAAAGCAAAATCTTTGGCTTCCATTCAAAATAGTTATATGGTGTGAGAATTGTAGAGATCAGAAATTTCATTCTTTTTAATAACTCTAATCTTCAATACCTACAAAATAATTGTTTATGCTCCTTTTTCCTAGCTCCCATATGCGTAAATACAATGTAAAATTTTAATTAAACCTGCAAAACACTATATTAATCTAGCTAGAAAGAAAGGAAAGAATTTGTAGAATAGAAAAATTTTAGAGCAAGAAAAAATGAATAACTTCTCACTATTCACAATGAAATTGCATTAAATTACAAAAATAAAGCAATGCTCAGAATAAACCAAGGAGGAAAAGCAAGGGCTTTTAAGGAAAATGCAAAGAGACTCCTTAGTTAGCTTACAGTTAAACAAAGGAACATCAGTTACGTTGCTAAGTTGAATAATAGTTATCTATAGGAAACAATAGTTATCTATAGGAAAAACAAAGTTACTAATTTGCGCTAATAGTTGATAAATGCAGTCATCAATAGCCATGCAACATCAATAGTTCAATGTTGTTATCATAGTTTTCATAATTGCAAGTTAATCACCATAATTTTTTCAAAACGAGTAAATCCTACTTTTACTCGCCAAATGCTTCAGTAACATTAATCATCGATTATTTTAGGGCAATCACCAGAAAAACTGGCTCATAATCGCTGTGTAGTTGCTGGAAAAGTTGCCGCACTTTTTTCCCTAATTTTGGCACTAAAATTTATGTCTTGTCAAGCGTTTTTCATCGCGTTTTTTTCTTTATAAGCCGTCAATTTTCTGTCTTCTTTGCATAGAAAGATTTCCCCATCCATTTATGCATGATTGAGGCTTCATTTTTAGTGCGGGTGCGACGGTTTAGCCATTGTAATTTTCTACAGAAGCTCCAAGTTAGGGTTTCGAATTTTTTCCTTTGTTTTCATGGCTTTTTTCATCCAAAAATCTAGTGTTCAAGTTCCTTCTCAAATTCATAGTTTTTTTCATGCCTCCATGATTCCATCACTCTAAATCAAGTTGTGAATATGAGTTCATTATATTTAATAAAATGTCTAAAGTTAAACTATTAAGTTTATTATTTAAATTTTATTTATATGCATTATTATATATAATAATAAATATGTTACTTCCATATTATATAATATATATATTTTTGATTATTATATAATATAGAAGTAACATATTTATTATATAATAATCAATAATGTACATAAATAAATAATAAAAAGCAAATATATGCATTATTATTATTTATTTATTTACATTATTAATAATATACATATTACTAATACTATCTATATTATATAATTAATAATATATTCTTTTTTTTGACTCATAATATATTAAATTTTAATATATTATGAATAAAAAATATATATTACTAATTATATAATATAGATCTAGTAATATCAATTTCAAATATGTACATTATTAATAATGTATATAAATAAATAATAATATATTACTATCTATAAAAAAAAAAAAAAATTGATTCAAAATTATAGAATTTAATATATTATGAATCAAAACAAAAAATATTATAGATAGTAATATATTTACAACTAATAATGTATATAATTTTCCTTTTGGCTTGTTAAGATGGGATTATAATATTTATTTTTAGCTTCACAATGTACATACTCTACAAAAATAATGTCCATATTCTACAAAAAATATGATTTTATATGATTTTCGTTGATAATGAAGCCATGAAATCAGATATGTCATATGAGATTGAAAACTATAGCTGTTGGACTATGAATGTGATGATTCAAACTCAAAGTAACAATGAAACTTGAAGGTTTATAACTTAATAGATTTCTTGTTTTGCTTATTAAACCCTCCAACTGAATATTTCATAATAATAATCTACTGCTCCCACCTACAAATTTGCAACAGTTAGTAAGGTTAGGAGTTAGGAGTTAGGATTGCAATGCCAATTTGAAAACAAGTAAATTAAATCAAATGTGTATCTAACAAAAAATACAAAATTACAAATATAAGAATGAAAAAACTGAAATTAGATAATGATTGTCAATTTGTCATTGATTAAAGTTAAAAAATTAGTTGATTGTTCTTTTGTACAAAATTTGTTAGAACTTACAACTTCTAATATATTTATTGTTCAACTTCTAATATTGTAGGTTAATATTCAATCACAATGGCATCAACCTCTACATCTGCTTCGAACCCAGTTGGCACAAGTGTCATTGAAAGGAGACCCCCTGGTAGTTGTGATCCTACTTGGAAACATGGTAATTACGGGCCAATACCAAGCAGTGTTGTTTGTACTCATTGCAAGAAAAAGATTAGTGGAGGCATCAATCGCCTCAAATACCATCTTGCTGGTATTCCTTGTCATGATTCAAAGGAATGTGAAAAAACCAGTTTAGAGGTGAAACAAGAGATTTATACGTTCTTGCAGCACTTGAAGAAAAAAAATGGAGAGGGAAAAAGAAAAAGTAGCCATGCAAGCAGCCACTGCTCCTAATTTGGCTATAGATTTTGAAGAGCTTATGCAAACTCAAACCATTGCGGGCTCTAGTCGTGGTCCACGTATACGTGCTAGTCGCAATACCCCATCCACTACTTCTGCTTTGAGCAAATTCCAATTTTTTGTGCCTAGAAATATTCAAGGATCACAACCTTCATTGCAAGCAATTGGATGGAATAAGGAGGTGTACAAAGAGGCAAACAAGGCTTGTGCAAGTTTTTGGTTTTATAACAATCTTCCCTTCAATGTGGCAAGGAGTCCATATTGGGAGTGTTTGGTGACAACATTGACAGTTGCAGGAAAAGGGTACAAGGCCCCTACTCCAAGAGATCTAAGTGGCAAGTTACTTGAAAATGCTATTGTAGATGCAAAAGGAATTGTGGAAGAAGAAAAAAAGAAATGGAAAAAGTTTGGATGCTCAATTCATTCAGATGGCTGGACAGATGGAAGAAACCACACACTTATCAATTTTATAGTGGCTTCGAATGGTGTGATGGTTTTTCTAAAGTCAATTGATGCCTCCAACAAAATAAAGAATACAGAAAATTTGTGCTTGATGTTGGAGCAGGTTGTTTTAGAGGTGGGCATAGAAAGTGTTGTCCAAGTTGTTACTGATAATGTAGCAACATACGTGGCAACTGGTAGATTGCTTCAAGCGAGGCATCCAACAGTTTCATGGACCCCTTGTGCAGCTCATTGCCTTGACCTTCTTTTAGAGGATATAAGAAAAATTGATTGGGTGAAAACAATTGTAGAACAAGCAAGAGACATAACAAAATATATATATAATCACCCATGGTTTCTTCAATTGATGAAAGATCACACCAAGGGGAAAGAGCTTGTGTGATCAGGTGCTACAAGGTTTGCAGCTAATTTTCTAACATTGCAAAGTATCACTGGTTTATTGAATTCCTTGAAGTAGAGATGTTTGTGAGTCAACCATGGGTAGACTCAACTTACTCAAAGAAGGCTGATGGAGAAAAGATTCAAGCAATAATCTTTGATAGTCAATTTGGAACTAGAGCATTAGAGATTGTCAAGGTAACTTCAACTCTAATGAATTTTCAGATTGAATCCTTTATTCTTAATTTAAAATTCTATAAGTATTGTGTTTCATTGTAAGGTGTAATTTAAATTTGGTTCTACTTTGTGCTTTATAGGTGACTGAGCCATTGGTGAGGGTCTTGCACTTGGTGGACAGCGAGAAAAATGTGATGGGATATCTTTATGAGGCAATGGATAGGGCCAAAGAGGTCATCCAACACTATTACATGGGGGATGAAAATAGATTTACCCCTATTTGGGAGATCATTGATCGAAGGTGGAACAATCAACTCCACCAACCCATTCATGCAGTAGGCTACTTTCTCAACCCCAAGTTCTACTTCTCTGATGGCTTCACGGATGCTAATGGGGAGGTTATGGAGGGTATATTCACATGTATTGAAAGGATGACACCTGATTCTGAAGTTAAAGACCTCATCCTTCTAGAGTTGCAAAAATATAAGGAAGCTAGGGGGCCTTTGTTTTCTTCCAACTTATGTGAACTAGGAAGAGAGATCCAAACACCAAGTAAGAAAAAGTGAAGCCTTATATCTTGCAAGTTATGAATTAAAATTATTATTACTTATTACTGTTGTTTTATAATTTTATTAATATTTACAAAAACTTGAATATCTTATTGTAGGTTCTTGGTGGGAAGATTGGGGTGGAAGAACCCCAAAATTGCAAAGGCTAGCCCTTCGAATTTTGTCTCAACCTTGTAGTTCTTCTGGCTATGAACGGAATTGGAGTTTGTTTGATGCCATTCACACGAAGAAGCGTAATAAGTTGACTCAACAACGCCTCAATGATCTTGTTTTTGTTCAATATAACCTTCAGATTCGCACAAGAAAGGTGCAAGACCAGTTAGAAGAGCTCATTGATTTGGATGGGATTGATCCATACAGTGATTGGACCGTACAGGATGATGAGGCCTCCTTGTTTACTGAGGATGAGATTGCTGATTTTGAGAGGCAAGCTATGGAGGATTTGCCTACAACAAAAGCAGGGGAGATTGGAGTGGATGACATTGATGTGGTGGAGGAGGAGCCATTGCCACCTACCAACATGGTGGAGCCACTTCCACGATCTTCTACGACAAGCACGGAGCCAAAATCGAGTGCAAGGACCATACCCTTTACCGCCCAATTTTTCTCTAGGTTGGGGAAGAGGAAATTGTAATTTCCTAGATATGAAATTTATCATGATGATTTTCAAATACAATCATCATAAATTCATTATAGTTATTGGTAGTTTTACTCTGCGGCTTCGTATAATGATGCCATTTTGTAATCCATATGTATTGAACAATGAAATTTTATATAAAACACTCCCTCATGGTTTTTAGACTCATTTGATGCATTCTAGAATTGAATTTTGATTAAAAAAAATGTGTTTTTATACAAAATTTTGCTACTTTTTAAGTTGCCGAGTATTTCCTGAGTATTTCCCAAGTCAAAAATTTTGGACTTGCCGAGTACTCTCGGATTCCGAGTATGTAAACTATGGTTGTTATCACAGTCATCAACGGTATGCATCTCAGTCTTTAATAATTGCATTGTAATGCATGATAATTGCATGATGCACGGTTCGGTTTTAGTTTTAGCTTGCATGAGAAGATAGAGCCGCGTGATTTGATGTAATAATTCTTACTTAAGTTTTTCTTTTGATTGATTGCTCCTGTATGAGCACGTTACAAAGGTTTTTAATAAAATTCTTGCTACTTCGTTATTTTCATCAATAAAACAGCCAATTCAATAGCTCATAAAGATATATAGTTTTTCTTTTCATTTTTGCTGATCGTTCAGTTTTTTGAGCTCTGATTTGTTTTTAATTGCTAATGATTAAATTTCTTTCAAGGTCTGTATTTTTTATTTTTTATTTAACAGCTCTTCAATTCAGTAATAGTGCTTCAAAATTTTGATCTTTCAGTCGATAGCGAAGTAACAATTTAGTCTTCCATGTCGCTGCTATTGTGGCTCACCGATAGTTTCATTGGTTCTTTATATGAATTCTCTTATTGGCATTTCAAGCCTGCTATAACCTGTGAACCAGTGCACTTTACTATGACCTTCCATCATTCCTTGTGGACGGGAGGACAAACGAAGCCATCCCATTTCTTCGTTGATCATGAGGTCCACATATCTGACAGCTTCTTATCGTTTGTTAGCAATTTGTATCATTGGAGCTCTAAACTCCAACGCAATAAACCCTGAGGGGAGCCTTCATGCCTGAGCAACCGTAATGTTGCATTGATGGATGACCGCTACATTGGTGAGTGGCTCACCTCTACATATTTGAAGGAGATAGAATGGAGGAGATGACATCGGTAAGTTTTGAATATTTTCAACATTTTGGTCACTAAACTATGTGCCTGAACGGAACCATACTACGAAGTTAAAGTTGTAATTTTAGGTACGCTGCCTGCCTGTACCTACAGAGTCTTGCAAGGCATGTGCTGATGTAATAAATAGCCTTATTGTCTTCTTGAAATTCCTTAACTTTCTGTTGCTTGCGTGCTCCTATTGAGGATGGTTTTCATTTTGTAGGAGCTACTTGATTTGTCCCCCTTCAGTACGATCACAAATCCCCTCTGCACTATAGTATTAATGGTTGTGAGATTGGACAAGTAACTAAGAAAATAGATGAAAGCGGTTGTATAGAGAGCATTTATAAATGCTATGTATATCATTGACATGAACAAAATCAGTTAGTTTATCTTCTCTTATAGAAATTCAACTGCCAAAAACACGGTTTACCTAGTCATGTATCAGACACACAAGAAAGCAAGGGAAAATAAAGTTAAAAAATTAAAAACTGTTGTCAAATTCTTTCAGGGAAAGATTATCAATCGTTTTTGTGACTTACCTTGAACTCCGTGTAGAGACTACAATAAGAACCGGAGATCTGGAAACAAGACAACTTTTGCAACTGGTTCAGACCCTCAATGTTGTGCAGCCTCCTACATATATTGCCTTTAATTACTTCTATTGAACTCAGCCCTTCCACATTAAGTGTCTTTAATGCACCGCATTTACTTATATCAAGAACTTTAAGTCTTGCCAGGTTAGAGAGGCATGGCAGTGCTATCAGACTTCGACAGTCGGTCAGGTTCAGACTTACCAAACTGCTTGGTAAGCTTCCAATCTCCATGATGTAATGGTTTTCGGACAGATCAACAATTTCAAGTTTGGGAAAAAAACGTTCGGCCTCGGGAATCATTTTCACTAACACAGAACTATTGCAATTTCTTATGATTAAATCTGTTAAATAACCTGAGCCATTTGGACGAGCATCCTGACCAATACTTCCCTGCGCCTGAGAGCTATGCCGCAAACACACTAATTCGCCTTCCGGAAACTGCTCCGATAAAAGCCCACATTGTTGAACATCCAAAACTTTTATCTTCATCCATCCAATTATTTCTGGTAACCTTGTGATTCCACACTTATATATTCTTAAACATTTCAAATTTGTTAAGTTTGCAATAGACTCGTCAATAGAATGTAGTTGAGTGCATCCGAACAGAGTGAAGTCTGTTAATGTGCTCAAATTATATATAGAAGATGGTATCTCTGTCAATTCTGAGCTCCCTATATGCAGTTCTTCCAAATGTTCCAGCTGTCCTAGCTGCTGAGGCAACATTCGCAGCTGAGTATGAACCACATTTAAATGCTTTAATTCCTTTTGAGACTCAGTTTCCTTGGGCATTTCCCGCAACATACAGCAACCCTCAAAGTCGAGGTACTCAAGCTTGGAGATTTTTCCCAAATCTTTGAGAACGAGCTTCTTGCAATATCGCAATGCTAAATATTGAAGATCCAACAATTTTTGTGTAAAAGAATGTGGCAAAACCTCCAAATCGCTGCAGCCAGATAGATCTACATGCCTCAGATTGCTTACGTCCCCAAAATTAGTTGGGAGTGTTTTCAGGCCTCGAATATTTTGTAAAACTATCTTAGCCAAATTCTTTAAATTCCCTAACCATGCCTTAAACCACTCTTCAGGATTTACTAGAGGCTGCAATGAATATGAAGTATCTGAAACTGAACCGTGTTTAGTGGAAACATCTGTTGAAGGACCAGCTGAGCTTAAGCTTGGGCTTTCAAAATCTGTAGTACATGTGACTTCCAATGCACGCAGCTCCGAAGGAGGCTGCCATAACAACAGTGTTTTTGTTGGTATCAAAATTTACAATTGCAAAATAGAAAAGGTCTGCTCTAGTTAAAAAGCTGGCTGAGGAAAGATACACATACCTCACGATTTTCAAACGAGTTGCGGAAATCTTCAAGGTCGCCGACATGAACTTCCAGCACTCTTAAACTTCCCAGTAGAAGAGTAGCGGGAAAGGAATTGCTTAAACTGCTCTGAGAGCGCAACCATATCAAATCTCCAGACACAGTATTAAAATGCTGCAGAATAGAGGAAGTTTGAACCGCCAGAAGGTTTAATTCGCATATATCTTGACTTTGCAAAAATAGTGGCAACTGATGGTCTTCATCTCTACGAATGCCTCGTACTTCGTACTTCTGCACAGAGATATTGTAACCAAAAACCTCACGTAAGCCCCCACAACCAAAATAACTAAATAAATAAATAATATTTGCAATTTATGGAAAAGTATATTTTAAATATAATTATTAATATTAAATTCTAGATAATTTTAATAAAAATGCACGTAGTCTAAACTCGTATAGAAACGAATTTTACATACTTTGACCTATTTTTTTCTTAATACTACATAAAATAAATACTTTATTTAATATATAGAGATGTCGTTAGTTTTATAAAATATTTATTTGGGTTTATTTGTAGAAGTGTACATAATATCGGTTAGATGTTTTATGTGGATTGTACATTATAAAAATATTTAATATTAAAAAATTTAATTGTTTTGGGCACTCATGGTATTACATCCCATTTTTAATCACTCTTTAGACTACATTATTTTACTATACATATTCAATTTTGAACTTGAAAATATGAATGGTGATCAAATTAAGTATGTTGATTAATTATTATATACATACATACACATAGTCATTGGATATACTTTACATAACTTATAGGTTTACATTGTGCTATGATATACCTATGAGGGTAATGTAACACTAAGTCATTGGGTTTACTTAACATAACCTACAAGGTTATATTGGAACATGTTATACTTGTGAGGGTAATAAGATGTAAGGTTATTGTTAGCATTTATATAAACATCTCCACTATGCAATTTATATGATATTAAAGGCACTATGTCTTAGGCACTACAGATGGACATTATTGTCCTTGTTTTATATCTGTCTCTATATAATCATTTGTATGCATGCTAATACTATAGGTTGATTACATCTCTATAAATATTTGAATATATGTTAATATTGCCAATCCATTACCTCTATGTAAGAATTTATATTTAAGTTAATACTATCAATCCATTATTGTTGTATAACCATTTGTATGCATCATAATATTGTCGATTAATTATCTTTCTATAAGCATTACTTATGCATGCTAATACTATCAGTCTATTACCTCTATTACCTCTATGTAAGCATATGTATGCATGTTAATACTATCAGTCCATTAACTCTGTGTAATAATTTGCATGTTCATTACCTCCATGAAAATAGTTACATAAAGGTATGAATTGTTGCTCTATTACCATTGTATGAACAATTGTAGAATACATTATCCAGTCAACCTATCCTTCAAATTAATCCTTAAATGTTAGATGAAATATTGTGTATACTAATGTATTTAAGTTTCAAAAATAAATAAAGCCCTCAACCTTAAAGGGGTTGAGAGTGTGGGAGTTAATGGTGACAACCCAACACCCCTAATAAAAGTTGGTAGACCAAAATATCTTCCACGAGAGAGAAAATGGAAAGAATATTTGCTTCAACAATGCAAGTTGAATATGATTGAATATTGGTTGAATATGCAAATGTACAAGAGATGTATTGCTTATAAAGGCAAGGTAGAGAGATAGATTAGACAAGATCATGACAAGTGTCTCAATCCTATAACAAGTGACAACTAACAACCTAACTACCTCGGAATCAAGCATTACAAACTAGATAAGATAAGTTCTAGAAAAGCCAACTAAGACTTCTAGAAAGAATCTTATATTCTAAGTAAACTTAAAATGTCAATATGTCTCCTAATTCCCTAGTGAGTGAATTAGCTAGGTACAAGACATTTATTCACACCAACACCCTCCCCCCCCTTAAGTGCAACTTAGGGAGAAGATTATTATGCACACTATGCAAAGACTATGAAGATGGAGATGGGTCACAGCTACTAAGCCATGTTAGGTACCCATGTACAATGCAAATGTAAATGCAATCAATCACTCACAAATAGAGAAAAGGAAAAAACCTAGTGGGACAAAACTCCTCTCCAAAAGAGAGAAAACAAAACAAAACAACATGATGTATGGAGGACTCAATGATACCCCACAAGGACTACACCCATCATGTACATATAATCAATAACCACCCCATAAGAGGGCAAAAGAGATACATGATATCCCCCCATAATGAAGAAGCTCCAATGTTAATGAAGAATCCATGAAAATAAAATATGATCCAATACCTACAAGCAACACATCTTCCCTTAGGAAGAAACAAATCCATAGGTCGATGAAGTTTCATAATATATTCCTTTGAAAACTGAGTAGGAGTCTCCAAGCTTGAATAAGCCACAATATAATCATGTTCAAACTCAACCAAGAAGCGTGAAAAATCAAGTGAATGGTATAATAGTTGTGATGACACTATCATCAAACAGGAGAGAAACCCCCTCAAATGTGTCCTCCAGATCTATTGTATGAGACTCCACAAACAAGCTAGAAATAGCTACCAAATATTCCTCCCACAAAGCAAGATCTAAAAAACTATGATCCTACTTAATAGAAGTACAGATTGTTGAAGAAGTAGGAGGTTGAGGAGTAGGAAGCTCAGCATGGGTCTCTAGAATACTAAGGTTTAGATGACCAAACATATCTTCACAAACATGGTTCACACTCAATGAAGGAGTGTGATATGCAATCGAAGGAACATTATCACCTTCTGAAGTAAAATAAGAAAAGGAATACAAATGAGATGAATGATCAACCATCTTGATAGCAACCATATCCCTAGTCTCCAAGTCCCTTGTGTACACTCTATTAGGAGTGAACTCAACTGTTTTACCTTGGCCCCCATGATTAATTTGATAAACATAGAGGAGATTACTGGAAAAAGAAGGAACACAAAGTAAATCATTGAAAGTTCCCTCTCCCATGTCAATAGAACCCTTCCCACTTACTTTCATATATGTATTGTTACCCATCAAAATATGAGGTGAATTACAAGGCTGAAAAGAAGAGAGCATATCCATAGAAGATGCCATATGATGAGATGCCCCTAAATCAAGAAGTCATCTATTAGATTTAGGAATTATAGAGGCCAAGAGTGCTTGTCCTTTTATTTTGTTCAAACCAATTGTATATCTTGTATTCTTTAACAATGATGATGAAGGTGCAACCAATTGAGATGTTGAAGAAGAAGAAAACATTGATGAGGATAGTTGAATGTTATCCTTTTGAAGAAGTTGTGTGAGTTCATCAATCTATTATTATAACATTTATGCTCATGTCTTATCCACATTTGAACTTCTTCTTTTTACATGATTCCTCTTTAGAAGAGGGTGTGGACTTAGAAGTGTTATGTGAAGGAGAATCTTTACCTTACTCATTAGACTTGGGGGCCTTATTTTGCTTCTTATCTTTTCCACTTGAATCCTTTGAATACTTTATAAAAAGAGCATGAGATGTGGAAGACTTAAATGTGCCCATGTGTACCAACTTTGCTTGTTCCCTTGTGACTTGAGTTGCAAGTTCAACAAGATAAGGCATTTTCCATGCATTGACAAAGGCATCCATTGTAGCATAGAATGTATTGTAAAACAATACTGAATAATCAGGACCAAGCTTAGCAAGAATAGAAAGAATCAACTATTCATCCTCTTTAGTGACCCCACAATTCTGCAATCTTAGATAATTGAGCTTAGAGAAGTCATGGATATTGTCAAAATCTAATGGACTTAACCCATTAGATCATTCTTCAACTTAAATTTCCTCATTTTATCTGGCTTACCAAAGAGACTCCTTAAAGTACTCCAAACTTGATTAGGATGTGTGCAAGATGCAACATGATATCTAAGATCTAGAGAAATGGACAAAAGAAGAGTACCAAGTGCTTCATCCTCTCTATCAAACCATTTTCTTCTTTTTGTAGCTCTTGTGGGTTCTAGATCTTGGCCAAATATGATTCTTTGCAACTTCAACTTTAATAATAGAATCCCCATTTTTTATTTCCATTCATTATAGTTATATGGGATTAGAAGTACATTTTTTTGAAAATCCATGATACAATCAGATATTACAATAAAGGAACAACAAATACCCTTCACAATATAAGCAATTAAATAATTTTCCCCAAACAAATTTACAAATTTTAAACAAATCTACAAAAATTGAATGGATAAAACTATAGTGCTCCTGAATACCTTCCTCATGTCGTAAATTTTGTGGAAAAATGGAGTCTGAAGCGAAAAGTTATGAGCTTGAAGGCTAGAAAGCAATATTTGACTTCAACCTTGAAAAAAGGCACAAATTTGCAAAATTTCTAAAAAATAATTGCACCACTTAAAAATTCAAATAGTCAGTTTTCCAATAATATTTTGTTTGAAGAATTTCGCCTATGTTAGCCCAAGTTATGAAAATTTGAAAAAATAAGCCTATTTAGGCATGTGGAGCCCAAATCAAGTTTCTGAAGGCTAAATCAACACAAAATTTTAAGGACTGGGGGCTATAATTTTTTATGACTAGTCATGCAGGTGACCACGGCCTATGCAAGATGAAAAAGAAGGGTAGCTTGGTGTAAGGTCGGGATCACTAATGTGACTACCTAACGTTGCTCACAAACCATCGGCCTTTTACACTTTATATTAAAGTTTTTAATAGAGTACAAAAAGCTTTCCAAATAGGGTCGACCTTTTGGACTTTATACAAGATTTTAATGTATATAAAAACTTTTAAAGAAAAGTTTGAAGCATATAAAACTTGCAATAGCGACCGATGTGATGAGACAACGACTATTACTAGATGATTTGACAAATGTGTACTACCCGCACATTGATGATGTGACAACAACTGGTCAAAGTTGGCTATCAAAACAAATTGTTGGTTTAAATAAACTTGTATTTAATAAATTCTACAATAATTAAATTTGTCGATCAAAAAAGTTAACCAGTACATAATATTTATGAAAAAATTGCCGACGGAATGCAAACAAATTTTTTATTTTAATAATAAATCCTACAACCCTAAGTATCATGTGGATCGACAAGACATACTATATGATAGGTCATACAATGATGCCAGGAGTACGCATAGAGGGTACAGAATATGTCGAACAATATGCTGCCCAAAATCATAAATTTGGCCAATAAATTTATAATTTTTTGTCCAATTATACAAAAATTTGCCCCAATTTTTTTCAAAATACTGCAACTATTTTATTTTTTTGATAGATAAAGTATCAGTTTACACTAGTGTATCAAATTTTGGTGTGAGCCTATATTTTCATGCATTGTATCTACAAATTTCAACTTCAATACTGCTTCAAATCTGGAACTTATGAAAATGGGGGATGAGTGCTATCGTATGGTTTAGGACATAGAGCACGCCCACTTTCAACTATTCCACTCAAGGATAACCCTAGAGATCTCAATGCAAAACAGAAAGAGATCTTGCAATAGGGTTGTCCTGGGGGCTGATTATAAACTAATGAGGGGTTCACCACCAAGTAAGAACTTGGAAAGACAAATGCAATGCAAGATATAATGCTAAATCCTAATATGATGCAATGACTTAAAAAATCACCTAGAAATGCAAACAAAATAGAATACCAAACTATAAGATGGATTGTGTGCACTTGGAAATTTGGAGATGCCTAGAAGGAGCTCTGAAATGGTGAAAATTTTGAATTTCATGTTGACTAGAACTCATTCACCAAGCTGGGTGAGTCAGTCCAAAATCTAGGTTTTTGTGCAAGAACAGGAATTTGGAAAATGGGTATCTAAATTCGCAAAAATCTAAATTTTCACCAAAACTAGGACTCATTCACCAGAAGTGACGAATATATCCACTTAGGGTTTTCTAAAACCTCGGGATCTAAATCTGCTAGATTCTCAATCAACCTCTTCAAGTTTTCAGATCCAAATATTTGCAAATCAACCTGGACGTGCTCTCCACTCTTCTCCAATGCTTAATGACAACTTTGACAACTTTATGCACTTTGAAAACTTTTCTCCAATCTTGCAATTCAATGTTTCTTCAAACTAAACCTGCAAATCACACACTAAAGAGCGGAAAAAATGTTGTTTTATTACTAGATAGGGTTTTGCCCTTGTCAAACCTTGTTTTGGTAATCAAACCTTGAAATAGAATAAAATAGGAATGGAGAATGATGAATGAACCAAATGTGATGTTGCAACTCACCTAACCCTACCAATGAAGCATTGCAAACATGTACGAGATGGCTCCAATGGATGTAGATCTTGACTCTTGCTTGAAGGTGATAGATCTTGAATGAAATGCTAGCTTGAATCATGAAATCCTAAATCACAATTGTTAGCTCCAAAACAAACATGATGCATGAAGTTTTTGACATAATGCTTGATGTTTGAATAATGTTGTAAACTTGCTATAAGAATGAATACCTGAATAGTTGGTGTTGAAAATGAGTGAAAGAAACTTGTATTTATACTTAATGATGCAAGAATTCCCGAAATTACAACACTACAAGCCGACATAAGATCTAGGAGGATAAAATCCCACCAAAAATTTGAATTAATTTTGATTTCGAATTAGTTTTGAATGAGTCCCATTAGGCATAATTTTTGGGACCATTTTTAAAAATTCTTAGAAAGGTGTGAAACTAGGTTTGGGACCCAAAAATCTAAGTGGGACTAATTTTCCCAAGGTGTCAAATGAGTCTTACATCACTAAATCAGGGCACACAAACTGAAAACACTTGAATTATGATTGGGTAATGATTTGTGTCAGTATTATCCTCGAAAAGATACATTTTAAAATGAGGCTTGTGGATGCAAAACAAGGTCAATGAAATCATAAGAAAGCCCAATGATTAATGACAATCCTAGAAAAGTGTGAAAGTGTGTTACAACACTTCAAATAAGGCAAGATTAAAGTTTATTTTGACTAAAAAGAGGTTTATTATGTTCAGTTAATTAATAAAACCTTAGAAAAGTGTGAAAGTGTGTCACAATACTAGTGCAAGGTACCATTTATGTTCATTAGTTCACAAGGGCCCATGACCTAATGTGAATGTGTTAAAAACATTACAGCACTAAATCTTGATGCACCGTTAAGCTCAATGTACAAGGAGCACCCAAACAAGCAAGGAAAAGTAGAAGGGATACTTTTCCATTGCCACATTTAGCCCCTACTTTGGTGAGAGGATGAACTTGCTTCAAAATCACACTAAAGTACACCAACACACATCAAGAGGGGTCCAAGTGCACCAATGCCAGTAAGATAGGATGACCATGATCAAGAGGGGTGATCACACACCTAGGATCAAGATCCCATGGCAAACCAATATAGGAACAAAAGAACACACATGCTAATGATATAACGTGCACGAACAAAGCACAAGCATGCACTATCAAAGACATAAAGAGAATGCAATAAAATGAAAAAGAAAATGAGCAATTCAAGCTTCGATCATTTGTCCATCACGATGTGGATCAGATCTAGGTTGTTTGTCTAAAAAATGCACTCACTCTTAGGCAACGAAACTTCAAGCTATTCATTGGGTGAGAAGTCCAAAAAGGTGAAATGCATACACACACGACCAATATGCACTCACAAACACACACAAGTGGCTAAGGGAAAGTCATGCCCTCATTCAGCTTCTCGTCAAACCATACAAAGTTATACTTCCTAACAACTTTGATAAGGTGCCACACAAAAATGATTTTTGTGCTTCATGAGACAAGGAAAACTTCGTATGCTTTGAGCTCATGAACAAACAAGATGGCCTACAGGCATGCAAGATGCATTATGCAACATGACCATATAACTAAACATGTAAAACATTGCACAATGTAAAGAACATTCAAAGGAGTCTTACTTAGTTCATGTGAGGTCTTAACTTAGGGAACATTGTGCATAATGTCTCTAAGAGAGGACCAATCAAAGAATAGAAGATTCACAACTTAGGGGATGCAGTGTATCACATCAAGCCACTAAGAGGAATGTGATATGCTAAGATAGATCATGCTTGTGAAGGACATAACACCTAATGTCATCCACAAAACAAAAAACACAACACATAAAGTAAAAAGACTACACCATGAACCATGAAAAAGAAAAAAAATGTAAAAAAAAATGCCAATATATGCCCCCACTTTAAAGAAATTGCTAAACACCATACTGTGAGCAATTATTTTAAAGTAGCAAATGATAAATGCAAACAAAAAAGGAAGACATGAGAGCTAACTTGGAAAGCCCTATGCCAAGTCATATATTTCCAAGTAAAGCTATGTCATGCAAAAAAGGAAGAGAGGGGTTGCCCCCAAAACTGAAAAATCCAAACACAGAAGGGATCTGTGGATTTGGGATCAATATGTTCTTGTTACAATGTTTTTAGAGAGCTCAGAACTATTGTCATTCCCCAAATACACATAGAATTAGAAGAATGACATAAAAAGAGCAAAAACAAAGAAAAACCTTTTGAGTCAACATGGAATAGACATGAATGTCTCAACGCTTTGTGTCATCTCCAAAAGGAAAACACAAGACAAATGAAATTTAAGATAAAGGAAAAGCCTTTTGGATCAACATAGAAGAGACATGAATGTCTTGACACCTTGCGTCATCCCCAAAAGGAAAAAATGAAAAATGAAAAAAATAAAAAAATAAAAGTAAAAGATTGACGACATATAGAAGAATAAAAGACACAAATAAAGGAATGTCTCAAAGAAAGAGAGAGAGAGAGAGATACATCAAACAAAACGTAACAAGGGATCACAATACGCATATGCAATCATAGAAAAGTAAAAGGAAAAAGAACTAATGCAAAGACTAGTAAGGCAAATGCAAGTTGACCTAAAGTAGGTTGTCCACATTCCAATCATGTTCATTGTATACTTAAGGTGGATGACTAGCTAAAGGGACAATGAAAAATGAATTACTAGGACAAGGCTATCTATCTCTTGCCCCCACTGAATGCAAGACACGAATGAGACAAGGTAGGTGATGGGAAAGATCATGTAATACTGAGAATACAAGACTCTACAACAATTACATGGCAAAAGGCTAAAATGGGTCCCACTTTAAGGAACTATTTCTAACATATCAAGTCTTTTGAATATTTGTTGTAAAGTATGACACTCATTAGTGAGATGCCTAAAAATCCTATGATATGCACAATATTTATTGTTTTTAGGATTTTTTATTCTAGTGGGAGGTGGCACGACAATCCAACATCTGTTAACAAATTCTTTCGGTTTGTGTTCAATATGTGTTAGGTTTTGGAAGAATGGTAAGTCTTTGACTTTTGGAAGATTTTTTCTTTGGCTAAATTCACTAATTTCCCGAATTGAATGTGGAGGAGCAGGACCTTAGACAATCCTTTCATCCTTATCATTGTTATGAATCATTAGTCATTTCTTAGGAAGGAAGACATTCATATCAGGAGGAGGATCTTGATATCCTAACCCTTTTGTGTTTTCATTGGTATTTGCTCTAAAATTTGATGGATTTCATATTCACTTGTTGTACCACATCCTTGTTTACTCAAGATTGTAAATCCTTTTCCATATGTCTCTTCTCGGTTGATGGGAGTGTCTGTCACTTTGTTAGCATAGAATGGTTGGGTGTTTGCTTGCTTAGAGGAACTAGGTTCACCTATTGTAAGGAACTTACGTTCAATTCTTGTCTTAGTTTTTGAATTTAAGTACCCAAACATATCATGTGGTGGTATTATAAGGGGTGTTGGTTGCTTCACTGATGGATAAAAGGATGCATTAGCTCCAAGGTTGTTATGACAATCATTTAGGAACTTATTCATGTTGGCATCATCTTCTCCAATGATGTCAACATCATGAGGAGGACATGCATTAAGAGTTGAAGGATCATTAGTTAGTTCGATTTCATTAGAATTATTTCCAAAAGCACAACTTGACACATCCACTAATTATTTCAAGGACATGCAAAACTTACCAGACCAAATATCCATGGTGCAAATTTTAAATTCTAGACAATTTGGAATGCAATGTTGTGGATGTAGTTTTGTTTTTAAGGAGTGCACAAGATGAACTAATTTAAACTAGATGCAATGAATTGGATGAAACAAAAAATATATAAACTGGAACAGAAAGGTAATAATAGCAAACAAAAGCACAGAAACAAAGCTTTAAATGCTAGAAAATGAAGTGCAGAATATGCACTGGGATTGATTCGCCCAAGGTGGCAAATGAGTCCCAATGAGATTTTTTTTCAAAATTTTAAGAAATTTTTTATTGATTTTTATTATCTTATATGATACATATCTAAGTGCAAATGCAGATTTTGTTTGATTTTTCAGTGAAATGAGAAGCAAAAATGCAAGCTATATGAACTTTCAATAATGCAAAATTAGAAACCCTAGAATTGCAATTAACTAATGAAACTCGTAATGCAATGTTAATGCAAGGCAAATCTAGGATGATGATGCACTCCAAATCATAATTATGATCTAAATGCAGGTTCACCAAAATGGAACCTATGAAAATGGGGGTTGAGTGCTATCATATGGTTTAGGACATTGAGCACGCCCACTTTCAACTATTACACTCAAGGATAACCCTAGAGATCTCAATGCAAAATAGAAAGAGATCTTGCAATAGGGTTGTTCTAAGGGCTGATTATAAAGTAATGAGTGGTTCACCACCAAGTAAGAACTTGGAAAGACAAATTCAATGCAAGATATAATGCTAAACCCTAATATGATGCAATGACTTACAAAATGACCTACTAATACAAACAAAATAGAATAACAAACTGTAAGATGGATTATGTGCACTTGGAAATTTAGAGATGCCTAGAAGGAGCTCTAAAATGCTAGAAAAATTGAATTTAATGTTGAGTGGGACTCATTCACCAAGTTAGTTGAATCAATCCAAAATATAAGTTTCTATGTAGAAACAAGAATTTGACAAATGGGTATCTGAATCTACAAAAAAAATGAATTTTGACCAAAACTGGGACTCATTCCTAGAAGTGGCAAATCAATCCAGTTAGGGTTTTCAAAAACTTCAGGATCTGAATCTGTTCTTCTCAATCTATTGAATTTTACTCTCCAAGTTTTCGGATCTGAATCTTTGCAAATCAACCTGTAGGTGCTCTCCAATGTTCTCTAATGCTTAATGACAATTTGACAACTTTAAGAACATTGACATTTTTTCTCCAATCTTTCCCTTCAATGTTTGTTCACCCTAAACCTATGTAGCTGGTTCGCCTGGTTCTCGGCTTAGTCCTGGTCCAGGTTTGAACTAGGTTCAGGTCCTGGTCTGGTTCCTCTGTGGGTTCAACCAGGGTCCTTGTATTTAAGGCTTGGTTCACTGGTGAAGAACACGGGCTAACACAAGCAGAACCCAAGCGAACCCAAAGCGAACCTAATGAGAAACCACACGTCTAGGCAACCAAAAAGCATTTTTTTGGTAATTTTTTAATATTTCCCTTAGTTTGACTTTGACCCACGCCCATGGGAACCCGAAAAGTGACCTCTAAAAAAAATTACACACCTAAACTACCTCATTTTCATTCATTTGTTTTGCAAACAAGCATTTTCATTCCAAGAGGCTGAGTTCTTATTTTAACTTATTGGATTGACAAAAGGAGTTGAATATTGATTGTTGAGGCTTCTACAAACAATTGCATTGCCATTCCTATAGATTTACAAGTGTTCATTGGCTGCCACAAAGATTGTTGAAGAATATTTTTGCAAAGAGGTAAGTTTTTCTCATTTTTTAATTCTTTTTTTTGTTTTACAAATAAAAACTTTGTTTTTCTTCTTTTTTTTTTCCTTCTATGAATGTATACATTATGTAAGACTCAAAAGAGCTAGGTTTTAATTTTTTTTAAATAATTATATTTTGTTTCCATTCAAATTTTGAACGTGTTGTTTGCAAAACAAATTTCCATAGGAATCACAATGTCAATGGGTTCTACCTCTAGCTCCATAGCTAAACCAAACCCAAAGTTCAAAACAAGTGCAAATTCTCCTCTATGGTAGTATGTTGAAATGATAAAACAAATTCCAGGTGGTGGTGGTTATGTTTGGAAATGCAATGGGTGTGAAGTTACATATTCTAGTTCATACCATAGGGTGAAAGCACATGTGTGTGGAATAAGTGGAAAAGGCATCTCACCTTGCCTTGGAAAGAAAGATGCCCCTATTCCACCTGAGACAGTTGCAAAATACATTATGGAGCAAGAAGCAATAGATCAACAGGAAGCCAGAAAAAGAAATCACCCTTTGTTAAAAAAATAATAATGGGAATGCAGCCCCCATCTAATCCCAATCCCAATATTGTGGTAGAAGACCATCCATTTATGGCCATTTTGAATCTTCAAGCTCAAAGTGCACAACCTTTTGCAAACAAGAGAGCAAATGGACCTTGGGAAGTTACATTTCAAAATGAGAGTAGAGCCCTTGCCAACCAATGTGTAGCAAGATGCATATATGCCAATGGATTATCTTTTAATGTTGTTCATTCTCCACATTGGAGAGAGATGTTGAGAGCGGTTAATGAAGCTCCAAAAGGGTACAAGGGCTCGGGTTATGAGAAGGTGCATAGCACTTTATTGGAAAAGGAGGTTGAGTTGGTTGAAGATGCATTGAATCCTATAAGAGATTTATGGGTTGAGACAGGTGTGTCCATTATTTTAGATGGTTGGAAGGACTCAAAAAATCATCCTTTGATCAATGTCATAGCGGTGTCCCCTAAAGGGGCAATTTTTTGAAAGTCGTGGATTGTGAGGGGAAAGTAAAAGATGGGCAATTTATTGCTAGTATTCTTATTGTAGCCATTGAGCAAGTGGGACCCCGCAACGTTGTTCAAGTTGTAACAGACAACGTGAAGAATTGTAGAGCTGCAAGGTTGTTGGTTGAGGAAAGATATTCACATATCTTTTGGACACCTTGTGCGGTCCATTCACTCAATCTTATGCTGCAAAAGATTGGGAATAAAATTGAATTGTTCAAAAAATTGTATACTGAGGCTGAGGACATTTAGATGTTCGTCACCAACCACCACTTGTCTCAGGGGATCTTTAGAACATTTTCAAAATTGCAGCTATTGAAGGTAAGAGAAGTAATATTTACATTTGTCATTTTTTTATTTTCATAATTTGATTGTGCATTCTAACTTAAATTCTTCTTTAAAGTTTATTTTTAAATTTTAACTATTTTATTTAATTTGCAATAGGTTGCAAAAACCCGTTTTGCCTCTAATACAATCGTCTTTAGATGACTTGTGAAAGTTAGGCAGGCACTTTCTAGCATGGTGATTAGCACCAATTGGTCTATATGGAGGCAAAGCAGCACTGAAAGAGCAACAAGAATTAAGAGCATGATATTAGATGACTCATGGTGGGATCGTGTGGAGTATCTCCTTATCTTCATTGAGCCCATTTTGAGTATGATTCGCTATACTGACATGGACAAACCATGCATTGGATAGATATATGATAGTATAGACTCAATGATTGAGAAGATCTAGTGCATCATAAATGCAAGAGAGCAAGACCCTGAAGAGACTTTCTTCAAACAAGTGCAAGCAATTGTTGAAGAAAGATGCAACAAAATGAAAACTCCATTACACCTTCTTGCCTTTGCATTGACTCCAAAATACTATAGCTCTCAGCTTCTTTCACAACTAGGAAGGCTTCCTCCATATAGAGATTTAGAAGTGGCTAAAGGGTACAAGGCAACATTTGTGAGACTCTTCCCTAATCGAGAATTGTGAAGTGTAGTCACGGATGAGTTCACTTTTTTTGTGCACTCAAATCATCTACATGTTGATGCCTCTCATGATAGGTTCTTAAAGGATGCTCATTTTTGGTGGTACTTCCATAGACAATACTTCCAAAATTTGCAGCCCCTTGCAATCAAAATTTTATCACAAGTAAGTTTAGTAAATTTTCATATTTTAGTTTTAAAAGTTTCATAATTTCATTTATAATTTTTTAATTGTTTACTCTGTCTTCATAGGTTGCTAGTTCATCTGCATCTGAGAGGAATTGGAGCACATATTCTTTCATCCACTCAGTAAAGCGCAATAAATTGCTATTAAAAAAAGCAGAGAACTTAGTAAATGTGCATTCCAACTTGCGTCTCCTTTTACACAAACAACCTAACTACAAGGAAGGGGAGACGAAGTTGTGGGATATAGTGCAGAAGGATACTAACTTGGATGCTTGCAGTTCCCAACATATTGCATATGAGGAGTTGGATATCCAATAGGAGCATGGGCACAATAGTAGTGCTAGTGATGGTGTCATTGTAACTACTTGTGATTCATCTAGTCCCCCTACTTCATCTAATGTCAATGTTGACATTGATATGGATGATTTAGAGAATCCATATGATGATTAAAAGTAAAACTTTAAAAGTGTTGTAATACTAAACTTGAAGTTTAAACAATGAATATTTATCATGCATGTTTTAAATGACATTCAAATTTATGGTGGTTTTGTTGTTTATATGATGTTATGTGATATTCTAATCCTAATTTTGAATTCATGCTTCTAGGCTACATATATATATATATATGTTTTTGTAATTTGTACTAACGAACCCAAGACGAACCCAACCCACCCCCAAATTTTTTTGTCAAATCAGTGAACCAAACCTACAAACCCGAACCCAAACCGGCTACTTAGACCTAAACCTGAAAATCACACACTAAAGAGAGGGAAAAATGTTGTTTTGTTAGTGGATAGGGGTTTGCCTTGGTCAAACCCTGTTTGGGTAATCAAACCTTGAAATAGAATGAAATAGGAATGGATAATGATGAATGAACAAAATATGATGTTGCAACTCACCAAATTGTAGCAATGAAGTGTTGCAAGCATGTATGAGATGGCTCCAATGGATGTAGATCTTGACTCTTGCTTGATGGTGATAGATCTTGAATGAAATGCTAGCTTGAATCATGAAATCCTACATCATAATTTTTTGCTCGAAAAAAAATATGATGCATGAAGTCCTTGACATGATGCTTGATGTTTGAATAATGTTGTAAAATGATTGATAATCCACCCTTGAATGCTCTTATAAACACTTGAATGCACTTGTGAACTCAAACTTGCTATAAGAATGAATACTTGAATGCTTGGGGTTGAAAATGAGTGAAAGAAGCTTGCATTTATACTTAATTCTGCAAGAATTCTTAAAATTACATCACTAAAAGCCAACATCAAATCTAGGAGGATAAAATCCTACCAAAAATTTGAATTAATTTTGATTTTGGGAAAAACAGGACTCATTCGCCCAAGGTGGAGAATAAGTCCCATTAGGCATAGTTTTTTGGGCCATTTTCAAAAATGCTTAGAAAGGTGTGAAACCAAGTTTGAGACCCAAAAATCTAAGTGGGACTCATTCGCCCAAGGTGGAAAATGAGTCCCACATCACTAAATTAGGGCCACACAAGCTAAAAGCACCTAAATAATGATTGGGTAATGATTTGTGTCGGGATTATCCTTGAAAAGATACATTAAATGAGGCTTGTGGATGCAAAATAAGGCCAATTCAAGCATATGAAAGACCAATTATTAAAGACAACCCTAGAAAAATGTGGAAGTGTGTTACAACACTCCAAATAAGGCAAGATTAAGATTTATTTTGACTAAAAAGAGGATAATTTGGTTCACTTAATTAATAAAACCTTAGAAAATTGTGAAAGTGTGTTACAACACTTCACAACACTTTAGCAAGGTACCTTTTATGTCCATTAGTTCACAAGGGCCCTGGGACCTAATGTGAATGTGTTAAACACATTACAACACTACATCAAGGCACCGTTAAGCTAAATTTACAAGGAGGGCCCAAACAAGCAAGGAAAAGGGATAATATTTCCATAAGGCACAATTTTGTTTTGGAAATATGAAAACTAGTACTATAATTCTGGTTAAATATGTAATTCCTATATTTTTAAAATATTAATATATAGTTAAGCTACGACCTTTTATTGAAAAAATAAAACTTTGCCTGAATATAATCAAATTTTATATCAAAATTTGTCTCTCAAGCCTCTTGATCTCCATGGTGATGTCGATTTGGGCTCAAAGTGCCTTGAATTTTAGCTACCTTCAAATCTTGCAACTAAAACCTTCAAATTAAAAACCTCATACAACAACCAAAACATAACCACATTTGACGAAACGAAAGGAAAACTTGACTTTCTTTGATGCCCTGGATTCAACTATGAGGTCCTTGAAACCTTAAAATGCACCCAACAAAAGCTTCAAGCTGTCATGAAACCCTTAGATTTGGGAAAGAATCTACAACACTAGAGCTCTTATACCATGTGGAAGTTAATGGTGACTCCCCAACACCCCCAGGAACAATTGCTAGACCAAAATATCTTCCACAAAAGAGAAAATGGCAAGAATACTTGCTTCAACAATACAAGTTGAATATGATTGAATATTGGTTGAATATTCAAATGTACAAGATATGCCTTGCTTATAAAGGCAAGGTAGAGAGAGAGGATTAGACAAGACCATGACAAGTGTCTTAATCCTATAACATGTGACAACTACCAACCTAACTACCTAAGAATCAAGCATTACAAGCTAGATAAGATAAGTATTAGAAAAGCCAACTAAGAATTCTAGAAAGAATCTTATATCCTACATAAACTTAACATGTGAATATATCCCCTAATTCCCTAGTGATTGAACTAGCTAGATACAAGACATTTATGCACACCAATAGAGAGCATTGGATATAATTCATATCAATGATATTCAAGTAGTTATAGAAATGAAAGTATATTTATTTTTTGTTTGAAAATGAATTAACTTTATAACGGTAGTAATTTCACTTAAATATATATGATGGTTGTATATATAAGTGTATATGTAAAATAGACATTGATATATGTATATATGCATGCCTGTTTGTATAGATATATGTATAAATATACGTATATATGTGTGTGTGTGTGTGTGTGCGCATATATATGTATGTGTATATGTGTATATATACATATATATACATACACACACACACACACACACACACACACACACACACACACACACACACACACACACACATATATATATATATTGTAGTGTCAAAAATTGTCACCCTTGACAACTTTGCACCATGTTTTCCCCCTTTATTTATTGGACCTAATTAAGCACCTAATTTTCTAAATTATGCATTCCAAGGACTATTTTACCATTTTCTAAGTTATTGCAAGCATTGAACAAATGCAAGAAATTAATATTTTACCCCCAACTCATTGTGTTCTAAAAAATAAGGCCAAGACCCATACGTTGATGCCTGTATGGATCCTTCTATCTTGTCGAGGACCAGTTTTTAATATGTTGGTGTCAACATTTTAACATTCAAATTTCAAATTTCAAATGTTATCTTTTGAAATTTAATTCAAGAAATCAGCATAAATTCCTATAAATACCTAGTTATTGCATCATTTGAAATCTAACAAGTAATCAGTGACAGAAACTATTATCAAGAGCACTATCAAGCAAGTCAAAAGCAACATTTTCAAATCTTTATTGCAGCAATTCAAGACTCAACATCATGTCATTTTAAGTTTGTTCAAGTTCTCATTATTTTATGAAGGCTAATACTTTTGTAGGCCTCCAAAGCATTCAAGAAATCAAGCAAGGAAAATCCAAGACCTTGAAGTGATGTGTATGACTTCAGCCCTTCAAGGAAGCCATTGAAAGGTGGTGAGTTGCAATACTTTGTGATTTCATCATTCCTTCCTTTAAATTATCATTTCTATCATTGACATTGCCATTGTGGAAGTGGAAACATTTACACGGGTTTGATTGAGGCAAGCCCCTAAATGGCCCAACATTTTCTTTCTCTTTAAATATACATATTCTAGGTTTCAAGAGGATTGAAAGAAGATTGAAGGAAAGTTTTCCATGATTGCATTCAAAGCCCTAAATCTTCTCAACCCACGAAAAATTAGCTACAAAATTTTTTGATGGTATTTTTGAAACTCTGCAACTAGGAATCAAAAGCTCAAGTCCAAAACCAAAGGACCCCGAAAATAGTTTCAAGTCCCCCTATCAGAGACCCATATGCCCTTGTGCATATAGGTCCTCTTAGGCACACTAAAATTGATTTCCCTGAGAAGGTACACTATCCTCTGCACTTTCCAAATCTGTCGAAAGTTGATTGTTTTTGTCCATTTGTTATCAAATTCTTGCAATTTCAATATTAGGGAGCATATTTCAATTAGGTTAATCATAGAAAATTATTTTGAAATCATTCCTAGTCCATTTCCAAGGCTCAAGAGGATCAAATCCAGGTCTCATTGACTCGCCTTTGTGGTTGAAAGTCAATATAAGCACCTTATTAATTTGTATCCTAATGAAACATTAGAAAGTTGGATTTGACCCTAGGTTTTGTGCGCTAAACTTACCATTCATCCATTTTCCTATGTTTCATTTTGGTGAACCTCACATTTGACATGATAACCTTCTAAAATTGATTATCCTTCAAACCCTAGATCTAGATTTTGTATTGTGTTATTTTGCATTTTTCATTTAGGGTTTCATTTTTGCATCACAAAAATCATAAAATGACAAAAAAATTATATCCATATTGCATCATATTAACTTGCATTAGGGTGTATTTCAGTCATTTAGATCAGATTTTCAATCAAAATTGCATTCATAATTGCTCACTTTTGTTCACACATTGTCATACATTTGCATTTGAATCACATTGAGAAATTTTGGTAAAAAGTCATTGTCAAACCAATTTGAAAATAGAAACAACATTCTTAAATAGCAATCTAAACATTCATTTTTTCAAATTTCAGAACCCTTATGAACAACCCAAATACCCTTGGGTGTCCCTCTCCTTCTACAGTTAAAAGAACAATTTTTTTAATACATTTGTCTATGTTAAGTATGTTCGCACCTGCAATTTTTTTCTTTTGGAATTCATAAGTGCATCTTTTAGGTATTTTGTATATAGTTCATTAAGGTGAAAGAAAGTGCATGGTTTGGTTCTAATTTACATTCAAAAGTTATCATTTCCAACTCCTTGCATCTTAGAATTCATCAATTATTGCATTTTAGATCTAAAATTTGCATTATAACTTGTTCAAACATCTTCAACATTGTTGCATACTTGCATTGTGCATCAAATTGACATAAAATAATCAATTATAGAAAAATATTCACTCTCACAAATATTTGTAATTAGACTCAAAATCCTTAAGCAATGTAGAACACAATCAAACTTTCATTTTTTCAAAACCCTTGTACAAGACTCAGATGCCCTTGAATGCCCCTTTCCTACTATTATGAGTCAAAGAAACTTTTTCCTAAACCTCTATTGCTATGTTTCCTTCTTGCTTCTACAGTCTGCGTTTTGTTTTTGAGTGGTTTTTTTGTTTATTTAGATGTTTGGTTTTCATATTAGGTGCACTTGGTGTTGTGAAACTCGCATGAGCTTCACAACCTGGTGCCCTACTCAAGTTATCCCACACTATTGTTACATTTGTTCCGGATACTGAATTTTCATTTACTCCTTCATGCAAAGTATTGTCAATACTCAGCCCATTTTGGACTCTATTCCTAATATTACCATACCCATGACCACCTTACAATCAACCATTTTTATGGATGTCAAACTATTGCTGCTCATGTTCCTAAAGACAAACTTAAATAATTGGACAACTATTTAGAAAAATAGTAAGCCTATGTGAATACTAAACACCTAGTTGGTACATCAATCCCTATAATAGACAACATGAGAAAACTACTTGATGATGCTCAAAGATTAGAGGTTTTGCATAGTCTAGCCCATATAGTTGATGCTCATGTCCCTACAATTGCTAGTTGAGCTCAAGCTTTGGGATACACCTAAAGAGAAGGAGGTAGTAAAGTCTCCCTCCCTATCATTATAACTTCTATTCGCACCTACACAAACCCAACAGTGGCCTCAACAATATAACCAAGCATTAGTATAACACCAATCTAGGGGCTTTCTTTCACAAATCCTTATGGTTTTGGATCCTCACATGTCACACCTAAGGTTTCATCAGGCCCTCTCATAAACCTGCAACACAGTAGTCCACCAAGCAAATACACACTTCCACCATGTTCACCACATTTCCAAAACATGTCAAGCAATGATTCTGTCATAAACTAAATTTTCAAAAACGTCACATGACTTCAACAACAAATCTCAACATTAAACCAAAACTAAAATGAACAATCATCACAATATATCAAAAGAAACCCTTTATCACTTCAAATCTTAAAATCACAAATGCCACAAAACATTAAGATACCCTAATTCAAAAAGTACAATGGTAAAGGAGATCCTAGCAATCATATATTGGCATATATAGGCTTGTGTAGTGATTTGATTTTTGAGGATAAACTCTTGGCTAAGTTATTTATGAGGTCATTAAAAGAAATTGCTTTAGAATGGTTTTGTTCATTATCGAATAACACAATCCACTCATTCAATGATCGTGTTGATGTATTCCTCTAGCATTTCTAGGTATACACTGGTCTTAATAATACCCTAACTAACTTAATGTTGTGCAAACAAAAGAATAATGAAAAGGTCACAAACTTTGTAGGATGATATCAATTGCTTTACTCACAAATCAATCTTACACTTTTTGATATGGATATTTAAAGAGTATTCATTGAAAACTTGCAATCGTGCATAAAGGATAAAGTATTGTTGATGAAATTTCCACCCCTTTTACATTTGTGTATGCCCCTTCGTGATTATGAAGAGGAATTTTCATTAACTCTTACTAAGAAATCCAAATTTGTGCCTCAAAACAACTATCAACCATTTAAAAAGCAAAACAAGAACATTATCAAGATAAATCATTCACAAACAACCAATCACATTGAACCTCAAGTTGTTGCCATAAGTCTAGCCCCGCACCAACTTAGATTGAAAGATAGACAATTTACCCCCTTACTTGATTCCCTCCATTTGATCATGTTACAACTTCTGAATAAGAAATTAATCTTCTTGCATCTAGTTAGAACTATGGACACAACCAAACCATTACCTCCAAATTATAATCCAAATGCCTTTTGTTAATATCATTGCACAAGTGGACATAATAAAAAAAAATGTATGTGTAGTAAATATCAAGTGCAAGACCTTATTGATTCTAATCATATCTACTTTGGTGGAGTTAATTATCAAGGGAATAATTATGTTGCTCCACCTAACCAAAATCTGCAAATTTTCACAAACACAATGCCAAATCATTCATCCCACTTTGTGCAAGCTTGTGATGTTAGGGATGATGAGATAAATATTGATATGAGTGATGACATGAATGATGATTATAATGATAATGAGGATGCTCTACAAGATATAATAGGTCTCATTGATGTTCAATCTTGTAAGGACCAAACCAGTTTGTTACCTTACATTGCTTTCCCACACATTTATGGAAACATACATGCGCTAAATGGTTCTCTCTATATCATCGAAAGTATCAACAACAAACCCACAACTAGGATACTTATTGATCTTGTGTGTTTAGAGAATGCGATCACTGAGGAATTCTCACTTTTGTATGAGATCTATCAAGATTATAATGAAAAATCAAAAGCATGGATAAAAACACATCATGGGTTTTCTCACCCTACGATATGGTTGATCAGTCTTCCACTTAAAGTTGGACCAAATCAACTAGATGTGTCATTCTCCATCATCATGAAATCAAACCAATTTCGTGTGAAGTTAGGCTATCCATGGATATGCTCCATGAATGTCATCCCATCAATTATGTTGGTATTTGGTGACTAATCATGTAAATATCGTACACTTGTAACATATCCTCGTCAAGGTTCAAGGCCAGGTTGGGTTGGGCCTCAAGCGGGCATTTAGGGGTGGCAACCCATGACATCGAGGGTTTGAGGGCTACAACCGCTGATAGCAGGGGTTCGATGACGCAACCCCCAATTTTTTTATTTCCATTAACATATCAAATGAAAAAATGACTTTGTAAAATCCTAATTCTAGAAGATTCCAAGAAACTTGTTATCAATAGTTGGGATATAAGTTGCAGTGTGTGTGATTCGTGATATTGTAATCTATTTTGCATAGGATTATAAAATCATTGGGTGGTTGAGTTTCTGTGGATGTAGCCCATATTGAGTGAACCATGTTAAAATTCTATGTTGATCTCTTTTGTGTCATTCTTCATTGTTATTTTAGGGTTATTTAATCTACATATAATTGTTAATGTTTATTACCCCAATCTGCCTGAACCCTAACAAATTATTCACAAGTGCATAAAATTCCCATTTGAAAATGAAGTATTTACAAAGTATCATAGTTGGTTTAATCCTTTGTCTTCCTGTGGAAACTTTTCATTAGACTTCTTTTGGCCTCAACCTATGGAACCTATTGAGCATTATGAGGATTTCTTCTTTAGATCTTATTAAAACTTTAAGTAAAAATGTATAGAAGAACTATCCCTTAGCAACATCCCCCTAGAGGATGACAAGTCTATGGTTGTTACTCCTCCCCCATCAGTTGTGGATGAACCTATGCCAAAAGCCAAAGCTCTTCCAAGTGACCAAGAGACAATCATGTAATTCCCTTTGTGCCTCCTAAGATAAAATAATTGTATAGATCTAATGAGGCAATGGTTTCCCAACCCCTAGTGATCCCCTCAATTCCACCCCTAAGAGAAGAAAAGAGACTGATAGTTAAAAAACCCACCCGTACAAATACATAAATTAAAAATTGTTCATGAAGAAGAAAAAATGCGAAGGAGCATAAGCATAGATGTGTTATTGCTCGTCAAGTACAAGAAAAAAACAAAATAACACATCAAAACAAAATAATAATCCAACAAAACCAAGATAATCCACTACCTTTACCAAAACATGAAATCGAAACTTGCATGTCTCCACAAAAATAAAAATAGTTCAACAAGAACATACAATGGATATTCTCATTAAGCCTCATGTTGTGATTAATTTGGATGATGATGATAAGATTGCTAAAATTGATGAACAATTGTGTAATGAGTTGAATTTATTGTTTCCAAAGTCCATGAATTTAGATGGAGGCAACTATGATGGTCCCCCTGATAAAATTGGTCCACCATCTGTTGAACCCAATAATGATCCTTTTATGGTGCTTTTTGTAGTCCCCTTGGCTAGTTGTATGCCTTCCTTATATGATGAGCAAGATTGGGATGCACACAACCTGCTTTAGGTCAGCTCACACATGAAGTACTTCTCTATTGTTTTTGGTTTCAATATTCTTTGTGTTTTCTTGCACGTAATATGATCTCTCATATTGTGTTGCTTGGTGTATCTTTGTGTTTGTGAGCTATCTTTGGATGACCCTTGTTACTCTATTCACATAAGGATATAAGGGAAATGAATCTATTGTGACATTTTTCTATTTGTATCTCTATTCTTCTATATTTCATAAACTTTGTTGTCTTGTGTTTTCCTTTTGGGGATGATGCAAGGTGTAGAGACATTTAGGTCTCTTCCATGTTGACCCAAAAGTTTTTTTCTTATCTATCTTTGTGTCATTCTTTCATTGTGCTCATTGTTCGACGAGTATTTGGGGAATTAAGTTAGTTTCGAGCTCTATTATACCACTGTAGCAAAGACATATACTGACCTAGGATCCATGGATCCCTTCTGTGTTTATCTTTTTCTTTTTTATGGCATTGCATTTGGGGGCAGCCCCTTGTCTAGTGGTGGCTTTATTTTCAAAAATATCAATGGCATAGGGCTTTCCAAATAAGCTATCGTCTCTTTATTGCATAGCATTTATCATTCTTCTTCTACAAAGTAATTACTCACAGCATGGTGTCTTGCGATTTCTTTAAAGTGGGGGCATACATTAGCATTATTTTACTTCACTTTGTTCATGAGCATTAGACTTAGTGGTGCATTGACATTGGCATTATTTTTATTCACTTTATTTGGAAGTGTTGAAATTAGTGTAGCATTGGCATACCATCTTGATCATTTTGTGGCACCTTATCAGAGTTATCTGGAAGCTAATTCTTGGTATGATCATTATGGGTACACAGCTAGTGAAAACCAATCCTCACTAGACCTAGTGTGTTTCTCATTTTGCCACCTTGTTATGGATACACACCTAGTAGACCTAGTGTGTTTGTCATCCTTGTCTTAGGATCTCACCTAGTGAAAAGCAATGCTCAATAGCCCATGTTGCCTCCATGTTTATGATTCACCTAGCAAGTATCAAACTTATCTATTGTGAGTTATGAATGCCTTTGGCATGGATCCTAGCATAACGCAACTTGATATCACATACCCTCCTTGTGCACTATGTTTTGACATTGTATATTTGTGTATGTTGTCTTGTTGCATATTATTTATATGTGTGTGTCTCTTTGTGTTTATGTTGGTTTTCCATGGGACCTAGGATGCTAGGGGCCTAATCACCTCCCTAGATCCTTTCTCATCCTATCTTCTCAACATTTGGACACTCTGACCCCTCTTGACATATTTTCCTTCTTTAGTGAGTTTGAGCGTAAGTTCATACTCTCGATAAAGTGGGGACAAAATCTAGTGTTGAAAATTGTCACCCTTGACAATTTCACACCATGTTTTGTCCCCCTTAATTTATTAGACTAATTAAGCACCTAATTTCCTAAATTATGCATTCCAAGGCTTATTCTTTTTGTCTTCTAAGAGATTGCAAGCACTAAAAAATGTAAGCAATTAGTATTTTGCCTCATACTCATTGTGTCCTATAAAATAGGGTCGAGGGCTAATTTTAACGTGTTGGTGTTAGCATTTTAACATTCAAATTCAAATTCCAAGTGCCAGCTTTTAGAATTTACTTTTTTGAGAAATTAGCATAAATGCTTATAAATACCTAGCTGTTACATCATTTGAAATCTAAATAGCAATCATTGACAGAAACTATTGTCAAGGGCACTATCAAGGAATTCAAGAGGAGCATTTTCAGAGCTTTATTACAGTCATTCAAGACCCAACATCATGTCAAATTTTAGGTGTGTTCATGTTGTCATTGTTTGTTAAAGGCTAACATTTTTAAGGTGATGTGTATAACAAGATCCAAGATCCAAGATCTTGAGGTGATGTGTATAACTTCAATCCTTCACAAAAGCCATTGAAGGGTGGTGAGTTACAACACTTTGTCATTTCATTATTCCTTCATTTCAATTTTCATTTCTATCTTTGGCATTGCCATTCTAGAAGTGCAAAGACTTACATGGGGTTTGACTAAGGAAAGCCCTTAAATGGCCCAACATTTTCTCTCTTTGAATGTACAAATTCTAGTTTTGAAGAGGATTGAAATAAGATTTAAGGCAAGTTGTCCATTGTTGCATTCAAAGCCCTAAATCTTATCAAGCCACAAAAAATCGCCTACAAAATTATCTGACAACATTTCAACAACTCTACAACTATGAATTAGAAGCTCAGGTCTAGCATCAAGGGACCCGAAAAATAGTATAAGTAACCTGGTATCAAAGACCCATACGCCCTTAGGCATATAGGTCCTCTTAGGAACACTGAAATCAATTTTCCTAGGCAAGTAAACTATCCTCTGCACTTTCCAAATATGTCGTAAGTTGATTTTCTTGTTTATCAGTTTTTAGATTCTTCAATTTCAATATTAGGGAACATAGTTCAATTAGGTTAATCATTGAAAATCATTTCCAAATTATTCCAATCTATGTCCAAGGCTCAAAAAGATCAAATCCAGGTTTGATTGATTCACCTTTGTGCTTGAAAGTCAATCTATGTGCCTTCTCAATTTGCATCTTAATGAAACCTTAAAAAGGTGGATTTGACCCTAGGTTTTGTGCACAAAACTTAGCATTCATCCATTTTTCTATAATTCACCATAATAGACAAGTTGGTCTCTATCTAAATTTAAACAATGTAATAGGGTCTCATCATAGACTTTACAATAGAAGGTGTCACCAAGGCTTTTCGATGAATTTCTTTCATTGCTTACATGATAAGTTAGATTGTAAGGTTTGGTCATAAAGGTAAGTATAAATATCCTCATACCAATGGTAGCCATGCTCAATAATCTCTCACACCTTATCAATTCCATGTACATCATATATTGGGATCAACAATTATTTAACAAAAAACAGGGACTATTGTATAGTCATTTTCATTGTTAAAAGAGAACCAATAGTGACCATAACATCTAAAAGGCCATAACGAAACGCATAAATAAATAATAAATTCTCTAATATTATAAAGTAGAAAAGCAAGTGTAAGGAGAGTAAGAAGGATCTCACCAAGGAACTCATTCGCTAGCTGGTTCTCCAAGAAGTGCACACACCTACACACAAAAAGAGGGAAAATGTTGGGTGGCTATATAGGGGCCTACCTCAGTCAGACCCCCATTTAGGTGTTCCCACCTCCATGGACAGCCAAAGGAAATGAGATAAAGAAGCAATAAAGTAACAAGAATACAAACACTACAATGTAATATCAAGTGATAGAGGAGAGGAGAGGGAAGCTTACCACCTCCACCAGGAGCACTCAAGGCTGCTTGGGAGAGAAATGAGAAGAACTCAAGCCTTTGTTGCAATGGCGTGGTCTCAAATGTGCTCTACCGAGTTGACGAAGTATGGCTATGGCTGCAATGAAATGCTTGAATGCTACTAGAAGTGTTGGTTTGAAAGTTTGAAGTGGTGAATAGTGAGCTTAATCTTGGAAGAAGATGTGTGTAGAGTTTTGAAGAGTTGAAATGCAAGTTGAAGGAATAAATATGAAGAAGAAAGGAGAAAAATGGCCATATTAGGGTCAGTCGGCCGAAGGAGGCGTTAAAACTTCATTGCCAATGAGAAGAGTAATGCCTCTACTGGATCAACCACATGAATCTGCGAGCCCGGGACATAAGCACGCTTCCCAGATGTTTGCACGTTGTGCAGGCGTCCCCAACAAAAATGCCTCCATCGACACTCAAAACAAGCACCACATGGACCGCAACAGCGGGCTTAAGTGAAATTAAGTCTTTGACCTTGGTTTTCTAAGGTGGATAAAGGAAAAAAGGGGAATTCCACATAGGGTGCAAATTTTCTCCTATACAAGGAACACATTATTAATTTCTCAAAAATATTGCTAATTAGCATAATATTTGAGATCGATTCAAACTAGCTAATAGGTAAAATGAATCTTGCCTCAAAAAATTTCTACAAGTCTTCCTTAACAAGTAGGGAAAATTTAGGGTAAGTTTTTCTAAGTTTTTATTTCATAGGATTTATATTAGGATGAACAAATAAACGATGTACTACAAGAGATCAGTCTAAACCAGGCATATACATATAACACCAAGTGAAAATATCTATATTATTTCAAAAATGGGACATGGAATTCCTTTTCCTTAGAATTGAGTGCAAGTGCAATCTTTGCAAGTCTAGGAGTTCCATCGATTCCCAAATTATCCTTTTCTTTCTCTTTTTAAGCAAAGAAAATTTATCTTGTAACTATTTGGTGCTAGGAGAAGGTTGGGTTCCTTGATTAATAGTGACTTAGAGATAATTTCACTATCAAACACATCTTTATCTTTACATTTTATAATCCAAAATTTCCTAGGAAGGTTTTCAGTAGTGGACTAAAATTTTTCATTATATTTTATTTTATTTTTTTATGAGTTTAAGGAATTCACCCTACTCCCCAAAGTATGCCATGAAATCAAGGTCGACATCAAAGCCATTATTATGATCCCCTAATGGGACTTGTTCCCTCAACTCCATAAATTCTACATTTGTTTCATCATTTTGAGAATAACTCAATGATTGGTGATCTTGATAGTCCCAGTCAATAAATTTGGGGTGTTTTAGTTTGAGGTGAATGGTTAGGATAAGTATGGAATTAAAGATAGTTGTAGTGGAAATATCATCATTGAGGCTATGAAAGGAATATGATTCATCATTTATATTTTTTCAAGTTGTCTTGGAAATCATAGAAATGTCAAAAGTATATTGGGTTTACTCATCAAGAGACATATATCTTAGCCCATAAGTTCCTATATTCACATGTAAATGTATAGATTCTAAGATCTGTTGTCCATGGATACCTAGGTATTTTCCTTTATATCTCATTATTATTTCCATCATCTTAATAGAAATAGAATATTCATTTTTCTATTATACAATGTGAAACAATATTCATAAATCCATGAGCTATAAGAACTTTATATAATTTCCTCTAAAAGGAAACCCGGACTAATGAAAGTTATTGACCTAAACTAACATGAAATTGTTCATGATGGGCCTACCACATGTTCTGGGTGAAAGGTGATTCTTTCCTACATGAAAGGCATCATGGGTTTCATATTCACTACAACACTTATCAATGATTTTAAAATGACGTTTGGATGATGAAACTTTACATGTAGATGGAAGATCATCAATATTCATATGAGAAAGACTTATGGGTTACTTTTGCTAAATATTGATTAACCTTCAATTATTTCCCTTTCATCATTTTATAATATAATTATGGGCATGGATCGCCATATTTGCAATCTTTATACTTGAATAGATGAACTTAAGACATTGATGGAACATGGATGGGAAAAATTGTATAGCATGGAGCCAAGGAGAAATAAGAAGGATATTATATGGGAGGACAAGGTCTATAACATTAATAAAGTTTGTTATACAAATAGCTCAGACACAATAGGAAGATGGATAATTCCTCATGATTCCCTATCTACATTATCAAATACTTTAATAGTTATGATTTGGGGTTTTTTCTTCCTCTAAATAACCAAAGAGCTTGATCAACTACAAGCAACAAATATTTAGCTATGATCTAATATCTAGAGAGCCATTCTTACTTTGTGTTTGGAAATAAGAACTTCAATGTATAAAGGGAGCTTATGGGATACTCCAATTGAGGAATATCATACTAAATAAAGGTGAGGAATTAAGTGGAGGCTAATTAAAAAATGAGGGATTGGAAGTCATTTCATGCTATATCACTAGGAACTATTGATTCTTGTAGGATTTTATAAAGAACATCTTTGTGAATAGTGAGGTCATTTATTAATATTTTTGTATGAACTTTCTAAAGTTGTGTCATCCTTTGGGAGTGGATGAAGGAGGACCTCGAATAGATATCTTATTGTGTCTTGTTGAAATAGCTCTGGGTGCATTTTATTTTAATCATACCAATTTGGTTATCAATGTGTCCCACAATTGTCTTATGTTAAAAGAATATATTTTAATTATGAGCATTGTTCATATGGATATTTTGACATTTGTTAGAATAAATACATGAGCTATCATTCCTTTAGAAATTTTCTTATTAAATCCCCAATTTCTCATTAGGTGATGTACATGCATCTTGTTCAATCTCAATGCTTCCATTATCAAAAGGATCTTACACATAGTTCTTATGTTTTAAACATATGTTGGTTGTATTTAATTGAATATTATGATGTTCACAATATTCATGTTCTCTATACCAATTAGGTTTAGGTTTACTCTCATAAAAAGTTCTAACTTTTGGAAACATTATCTTGTTTACATTTACAAAAAATCGAAATATAATTTCTAAGGGTTCTCCTAAGGAGGTGAATTGTCTATTAGCAAGAAGAGCCTTCTTTTTTTGAAATCATTTTTAAATAATATCATCAAATGTGGTCACACAATATACTTGCAAGAGGAAGGCTATATCTTTATCTAGATTAGTGGAAAAGATATTAGATACTTCCTTCTCAGGGATGGGCAATAGGAATGTAATAGATAATCATTTCCAACATTGAATGAATGAAGAGAAGCTTTCACATTATTTCTTTTGCATTGCATGAGTCCAATATTTTGAGATCATGTTCCACATTATAGGAAAAATCTTTAACAAATTTCTCAAATATTTTACCAAAGGAAGTGATAGGTCCCTTAGGGAGATATAGAAGAAACTATAATTATTTCCCTCCTAGACTTCATGGGAATAACCTAAGTAGGTAGTTGTCATTGTAAGAAACTTCATAACATGTCATTATTGTTCTAAACATGTTCTCTATGACTTTTTTTCATTTATACTTATCAAGTTTTAGAATTTAAAGGTAGAGAGGGAAAGTGACTTTCAACATAGATCGATCAAAGGGTATGGATATGACTTCTCAAATTTATACGTCTTGCTTTAATTTTGAGACCTTGTTTATAATTATTGTATGTTATTTTCATGTCTTTCTATTCCTATGCACATAAAAAATAGATGCATGGATGATTTAGATGCTTGAGTGAAGTTATTCTAGTTTGTTTGTTGGATGATCTTAAGGTTTGGGGTGATCCCACAATAGTGGTTTACACTTTTTGGCCTAACTGGACACTGATATTTTTTTTTTTAACACAATCTCCACATTCGGGCACCTATAGCGATTAAACCGTAAGGAATTTGAAGATGATGTAAACTAGAGTCTTGTCACATTTTGTCTCAGATTCTTTAAAACATTTTTCACCTTGGAACCATTGCACTTCTTTTTCCATCTCCCACAAAATTGGTTTTTTTCAAAAAATAGCATTTTTAAAAAGTGACGACACCGTGATAACACACATAACTTTTTTTCCATGAAGGATAAAATTCCAATTCTTTCAAATTTAGATTTCTAACTCCTCGACATCTAGTGCTTCCACTTGGTTAGATAGTTTTTTATTGAATATTGTTTCTTTAATCAAGTTTCAAAGTCAATTAAATGACAATTCAGACATAGCGCGACCGTATAACGCATAACTTTTACTGTATGTATTGAAATTCTTCTCTTTTTTTTTGGTTGGATCAAGGACTTCAATATCTGGTGCACTCATATTTTTAAATTTTTTTTTTTTATAATCTTCTATTTTTCCACTTGTGTAGAACAAAGATTTTTGTTTTCGATGAAAAACCTATATTTAATAAAACTTAAAAAATAGATAGATAATAAAACCAAAACATACTAAAATTATATTCATTGGATAGCTCGTTCTGAAGGCTACTCAATTCCAAGTTTGGTTTCTAAATATTCCCCCATTTTCATTCCCAACTGGAGCTTAAAAACATAAAATTTTAGGTTTTTTGTGTGAACAAATTAAAAAATAGGGAAAAAGGGGTTCGCTAGAACCAGGGGGGTTCTAGCGAACCAGGGTTCATTCGAACCCTAGTTCATGCGAACCCCCACTAATATGCACATTTCCTTTGTTTTTTGGGCGGGAAATGTGGGCCCAATAGTTAATGGGTTCGCTCGAACCCTAGTTCGGTCGAACCCCTTTATGGTTCGATCGAACATGTAGGTTCATGCGAACCCCTAAAACCAATTTTTTTGCCATGGGGTCGTTTTTCCTCAAATTTTCTTCCTCTTCAAAAGTGTAAACCACTTATGTGGCTTCACCCTTTGAAGATTCACATGTGCCAAATTGGTTAATTGTTATCTTATAAGTTGTAATTGGTAACTCAAAATTTTATTTGAATCTAGGGATTCAAGTTGGATTGTTTTCCCTTTATGATCATGTAAAACTTTGGGATTTGATAGCACTCTCAAATTTTGCAAATTTGAAGTGCTTGTTTCAAAATTTTGCCTATGCACTCTCAGAAGTGCACTTGAGAAATCTGCTTGAGTGACCCAATTTGGAGGGCCATATCTCAGAGCTTATTGATCTTCAAGCAAAACCCATTTGCAAGCCCACTCACATGTCATATGTGAACGTGCATGTCAATTTTCAGCTTCCCATGATAAGTTTTGTCAGGGTTTTGAAAAGCGAAGATGGAGGGTTTTGACACTTTTTTGTTGTTTGCAAACTCTCTGTTTTGAAAAATAGCCTCCCATTCGAGCTTGCATTTTGCAACTAGATGATCGTCAAGTCAAAATCATTGTCATTCTCCATTTTCCATGCATTCAAGAACTCCCATGTCAGTTTTCAAAGTCTCATGACCTA
>VDFB02276146.1:0-38487 GCA_007258455.2 Sequoia sempervirens | reverse complement strand
TACAAATGTTGCACATCCTGATCCTATTCCACATATTACCACTACTATCAATCCTATGGATGAAATGGAAGGTGTGATAGATGTTATCCCTCGTAAGGGCCAACCTAAGAAATCTCTTGATATTACTTTCTCCTCTAAGGACATACTTCCAAATCTTCTCGATGGTCTTGTTTACATAGCCAACTGTATTTATGATAAGCCCACTAGTGGGATACTCATAGATCTCACCTATGGAGAGAATGTGATCACTAAGGAATTTTTGGTATTACATGATCTTTATCAAGATGATTATGATAAACTGAGAGCATGGATGAAAACACACAATGGTTTTTCTTTCCCTACGATAGGATCGATTGTCCTTCGATTACAAATGGGGCCCAAAATAGTGGATGTTACATTCTCCATCATCCCACAATCGGGTCAGTTTTGTTTGTGGCTAGGCCATCACTGGCTTCACTCAATGAAATTTTTCCCTTCGGTCATACACAAATGTTTAAACTTTCCACTTGACAATGACATATTCACTGTTCACCATAGTGGCTTTAACCCTTTGTCTTCTAAAGGAAACTTCTCCTTAGAAGCCTTTTGGCCTGAGCCCATGAAACCTATCACACCTCGTAAATAATTCTTTTTCATTGCTTACCAAAAGTTTAAAGCAAAGAAATTACAGAATTATCTCTCCACAACATGTCCACATCCAATCCCAACACTCCTATCCTAGATGAAACTATGCTTCAACTTGAACAAGAACAAACCCATCAAACTCAACCAACACCCAAAAATTCCCCCACATCATCCAAACGACCATGAGATAATGATAAAAACTCTGTTATTCCACCTCATATAAAAAAAGTTTATAAAGAAAAGGAGAAAGTGGATGAACAACCTTCCATGGTTTCTTTCATTCCTCCCCTTAGGGAAGACAAGCAACCAATGGTTGATCAACCTGCTCCTTCACAAGCAAAACTTGACAATAAAACCAAAAGAAACTGAGGATCTAGGGAGCATAGGCATAGACATCGTGCCCTTTCTCACAAGTTACAAGATGAAGAAAATAAAGAAAATCACAATCCACATTTGACAAAAGTAATGCATGACAAACCTCCTCCCCAATCACAACAAAATGATCCAATACAACAACCACAACCTGGGGTACACCCTTCATTGGACATTATCATCTATCCTTCTATTGTGATTAATCTGGATGACGATGATGAGATCACTAAAATAGATGAAGAGGTGCATAATGATCTCAATACATTATTTTCCTCTTCCATGAGCTTAAACAACAAATTACCTACAAAAAGTATAGAACCTGGTACTTCCCCTAGTTTGGCACTTGCACTTGTCCCTTTAGCTAGTTGCCCGCCCTAGGAATATCATGAACATGATTGGGAGGCAGATGGCTTGCTCAATGGTTGACTTGTATTTTACTTACTATTCTTTTTCATTTTCTTTTGTGTGTTAGAATGTGTGTAACATGTTCCCCCATGATGTGCCATTTGATGTTCTCTTTCTCTCTCTTTGTGACATTCCTCTATTTGTATCTTTCTTCTTCTCTATGTTGTACATTGCTTTACTTTTGGGGATGATGCAAAGCATTGAGACCAAAATGTCTCTTTCATGTTGACCCAAAAGGCCCCTTTTCTTTTCTTTTTTTTTTTCCTATGTTTTCCTTTTGGGGATGACACAAAGCATTGAAACCAAAATGTCTCTTTCATGTTGACCCAAAAGGCCCTTTTCTTTTCTTTTGTCTTTTTCCCGTGTTTTCCTTTTGGGGATGACGCAAGGCATTGAAACTAAAATGTCTCTCTCATGTTGAACCAAAAGAATTTTCCTTTTCTTTCACCTTTTCATTTCCTTTTTGCTTGTGTTTTCCTTTCGAGGACGATGCAAAGCATCGAGACATCTTATGTCTCTTCCATGTTGACCCAAACAGATCTTTCTTTTTCTTTTTTTCGCTCTCTTTGTGTCATTCTTCCAGTTCTATGTATTTGGGGAATGATGATAGTTTTGAGCTCCTTACAAAACATTGCAACAAAGAACATACTGACCCAAAATCCATAGATCCCTTATGTGCTTGGTGTTTTCATTTGGAGGAAAACCCTCTTTCTTTTCCTTTTTCCTTTCCTTCACATGACACAACCTTACTTGGAAGTGTATGACTTGTCATAGGGGCTTTCCAAGTTGGCTCTCATGTCTTCTTTCTTGTTTAAATTTTTCATTTGCTACTTTAAAGTAATTGCTCACAGTACGGTGTGTAGCAATTCCTTTAAAGTGGGGGCATACATTGGCATTATCATTTTGCATTTTTTTCCTTTTCTTGGTTCTTAGTGCAGCCTTGTTACTTCATACGATATGTTTTGTCACTTTGTGGATGAAATTGGGTGTGATGTATTTCATGAGCGTGATCTATCTTAGCATATTACATTCCTCTTAGTGGCTTGATGTGACACACTGCATCCCCTAAGTTGCAAATTTTCTATTCTTTGATTAGTTCTCTCTTGGAGACATTAGACACAATGTTCCCTAAGTTAAGTACCTCACATGAACTAAACAAGACTCCTTTGAACATATTTTGCATATTGCATTTTGCATTTGTTATATAACCACATTGCATAACACAACTTGCATGACCATGGAGCCATCGTGTTTATTCATGAGCTCCAAGCATACGAAGTTTTGCTTGTCTCGTGAAGCTCAAAATTTCATTTTATTTTGTGGCACCTTATTAAAGTTATCAGGATGTATAACTTTGATATGGCTGAGCGGGAAGCCCATTCTAAGGCATGACTTTTACCCATAGCCACCTACGTGTGTGTGAGTGCATACAAACCATGAGTGTATGTTTTTCACCTTTTTGGCCTTCTCACCCATCAGACAACCATGAGTTCCATTGCCTAAGAGTGAGTATACATTTATTTTTGTGGAAAAAAAACCTAGATCTAATCCACAACGGGATGGAAAAATGATCAAAGCTTGATTTGACTTTCTTTCCTTTTGACTTCTCCCTTTCATTTTATTTCATCATTCTCTTGTGTGTTCCTTTGTGCTTATGATTGGTTTGCCATGGGATCTTGATCATGGGGGCTTGATCATCCCTCTTGATTGTTGTTGTTGTTTCATCTCACCAAGCATTAGTGCATTTGGATCCCTCTCGATGTGCATGTTGGGCTACCTTAGTGTGAATTTGAAGCAAGTTCATCCTCTCACAAAAGTGGGGGCTTAATGTGTTGCCAAAAAATGTATAGTTAGACATTTTTACGCTCACTTGAGTCTCTCTCATGGACTTTGGCTTGATTTTCCCTAGATTTAATGTTGTAATGTGGTCAACACATTCAAATTAGGTCTTGGACCCTTGTGAATCATTAAGAATTCTAGGTGTGTGAGGGGGAAAGAATCCATTAGAATGCAAAGCAAGATCAAGATTGAAAATTGAAATTATAATCTATCTAATCCAAAAACACTTAATCTATTCCCATTCCATCACTCATGAAATAAAAAATCTAAGCTATTTGAACTTACGAAATGAAATCCTAAGATTAACATAATGAATTAAAAAGAAAAAGAGAGATTACCATCCCATGTTGGAGTGTATTTGCATGATGTTGGATTGTTTGTATCACTACAAAGCCTCCATTGTTTGTGTGCAAAATCTTGATGAACGATGCTTGGTTGATTGAAAAAGGTTGAAGCTCTATCAATGGTGATTGTGACAACACTTCATTGCAAAAGTATGTTGATTCTACGATCCTTATTTGTGAGGAGAGAGGTTTGTTATATAGAGAATTTTTTTTTGAATTGGTGATAAGGATTCAACAATGTTGGATCAAGATCAATGGTTGAAATGTGTTGAGACGATTTTAGACATGAGAAGATTGTGCAAATTGATTGATCAATCAGGAATAGATTGGCCAATCAACAACCAAATGGATTAGTTAGGAAATAGATGGCTTAGTTAGAAAATAGATGGCTTAGTTAGCAAATTAGATTGCTCAGTTAGAAAGTGGGTGAGAAATATAAATTAATTGATTTAATTAATTAATTTCTTTTTGGAGTTGAATGTGCAAATCAATTTTGACTTTTATAAATAAAGTTGCATTAGTTTGATTTGATTTTTGATAAATGATTTGAATAGTTTGATTTAATTCTTCAAATTTTGAGGGAAAGTGAGTTAATTAAATTATTATGATTTAATAATTTAATCAACTAAGGGGATAATGCATGGAGAGATAATGAGACAGTTAACTAAATAGATATTTTAGTCAACTAGAAGAAAGTATTTGTTACATTTGAGGAGATTGTGCATGAAGAGATAATGAGATAGTTAACTAAATAGATATTTTAGTCAACTGATTTAGAAGAGCTAGTTAAGTTTTTGAGGAAAATTAATAAATTAATATCAAGAGGAACGTGCACATGTGAATTTGACTTTAATAAATAAAGTTTATTTATTAAAGTGATGGTGTTGAATGAATTAAATAATTTAATTTATTTAATTTGGAAAGGGGAAAGTTGTTTAATTAAATAATTACTGATAATCATTTAATTAAATTAGAAGAATATACAGGGTTAAATAATTAAAATAATGATTTAATGTAGAAGTTGAAAGATGATTAAATGAAGAGTTAACTAAATAGATATTTTAGTCAACTTAGAGAAAGTGGTCGTTATGTTTAAGGGAATAATGCGTGTAGAGATAATTGAATAGTTAACTAAATAGATTGTTTAGTTAACTAAAAGAAGAATTAGTCCATGTAGAGAAGATAATTAATTAAATTAATTAATTAATATTAAGAGGAATGCGCATGATAAATTGTTTTTAATAAATAAAAGATTACTTATTAAAGGGATGATGTTGAATGGGGATTAAATACTATTTAATATTATTTAATTCAGAAAAGGTGGGATTAAATAATTGAAATTATTATTTAATGTAGAAGTTGAAAGAGGATTAAATAATATTATATATTATTTAATTTATGAGTGGGGGTTGATTGATTTAATTAATCAATTCTTTTTGGAGTTGAACGTGCAAATGAAGTTTTCCTTTGCAAACAAAGTTGCATTAGTTTGATTTGATTTTTTATGATATTTTGAATAGTATTATTCAATTTATTCAAATTTGGAAGGAAAGTAAGTTAATTAAATTATTATGATTTAATAGTTTAATCAACTTAGGGGAATAAAGTTAACTAGTGATATAATTAAATAATTGGCATTATTTAATTAATCATGAAGAATAAAGTTAGATTATGACTATATTAAATAAATGAAATTTATTTAATTTTTTGAATTTGATGAAAATGTGAATTAATTAAATAATGTTGTATTATTCAATTAATAGTAGAAATTGGGTTTTTATGATTTTATTAAATAAATGAACTTTATTTAATTGGTTGAAAATGATGAAAAAGAGAATTAATCAAATAATGTATTATTATTTAATTAATAGAGGAAATTAGTGTTAAAATGCTAGTTCGTATAGGCTAGGACAATTTTAGGTGCCTACATTTTGCCCCTCTTTGAGACAAAGTATTGGTTGCTTTGTTAAAATTCTAGTTCGTAGGCTAGGACAATTTTAGGTGTCTACATTTTCCCCCTCTTTGAGACAAAGTATTGGTTGCTTTGTTAAAATGCTAGTTCCTAGGCCAGGACAATTTTAGGTGCCTACATTTTGCCCCTCTTTGAGACAAAGTATTGGTTGCTTTGTTTCAAAGAACATTGCCCTGGTAAGCCCCAGGAACATTAGTTGCTCCAATATGCTCCAATATGCCCCAGACGGGATACCTTGATACCCCCTTGGGAAATTTGGTAAAAATTCTAGATAATGAACCAAATTTTCTGATAAGTTGATTTGATGTATTAAGGATTGACAGAAGAAATGGTGAGAAGAAGAAAATGTTAATAAGAAATGAAGAATAGTTGATGTTGTTAGTCATTGATGAATTTTCTTTTGCTTTGCTTGGAGACTTCGCATTTTTGAACAATCCTGTTTGATGTAGCAAACAAATACGATGCACTAGGGTATTAATTACCAAGGTGACTTTGTATCCATTGCGTGGACTTTGACTCTACAAACAAGGAGTATTCTTGCTCATACTAGACATACAAAAACCCTGTTAGAGTGTATGGGTGAGAAGCTTTAAAAACATGTTAGACCAGTAACACAAGAGGTATTAAGAACCTAATATGTCGTTGTTACACGAAATGCTCTAAATATGACTTCCACACATAGAACAAATCAAGTATTCACCATGGTAGTATAACAAGAATATCCAAAAACATCAAATTGAAATGATGCTCAATTTTCCCCATTCCTTCTTCTCTAAATCTCTATGGAAATCCTCGAGAGATCCTAGGAATGAGTCAATAAAATAAATCACAAAAAATAAGACAACAAAAAGATAAAACAATGTTGTTATATCACTTGCCATATCTATTTGGGGTGGGTCTATTATCCAATGTTGATCATGTCTATCATAGGAACAAATCCGTTAAGACATATCTTAGGATGTTGTTGGGTCTTGTCAAAAAGATATGTTTTTGATACTTGGCTTTGTTTCAATTTGTTTTGTGATCAAATTCTTTTGCGACTGTCTACTTGAAAGTTCTAACTTTTGATGTTTGCTTTGTTTGTTTGTTTGTTTTGTCAAAGGGTGAATCTGATGGTCTATTTATTATGGATGATGTTTTATTGCAGATTGTGATGGCGGACATGGGTCTTTTTTTCTTTTTCTAAGTTTTATGATGTTGTTGTTGTTGTTTTCTAGGGACTAACCTAGGGCCTTGGGGGCTCATTAAAGATAAGCCTTGCCTATGTTGTACACGCAGAGGCTCGTAGTTCACTTGGTTTGAGTGTTTTTGACCTTTTCTATTTTGTGAATATTTTTGGATTTTGTATGTTTGGCTATTTTTTTGGATTTTAAATTTTTGACTATTTTTTGGATTTTGAATTTTTGATTAAGTTGAAATAAAGCATGTTGGAAACCTAAGGGAACTGACCTAGGGTATCAGGGCTAATAAGCCTTGCCTACGTTGTACACATAGAGACCACGTAGTTCGACCGTTTGACTCAAAGCATAAACTAATTTTGGGTAAACAACATTGATAATCTGGATTGATATTCTACCTGTGTCTAGAGGATATGTTATGGGAAATCTACTTGAACTAGCTATGAGGTTCAAGCAAATGTTGATATCTTAGACTGTTTGAGTGAAGGAATAACCCCATGATGTTGTTTTCTTTTTTTCTTTTTGTGGTTTTCTAGATGTTTTTGATCTTTTGATCTTTTTGTTGTTTTTGATCTTTTGTTGTTTTTGTTGTTTTTGATCTTTTATTATTTTCGTGACTCATGACCAGTCTCAAGAAGTTTACCCCAGTTGTAAAAAAGACTACTTTCCTTAATCAGTGACAGGCCATGGTTGGATACACTATTTTATTATGAAATGAATGGGTGGATGTTGTGGATAGTATCGATAGATAATGATGCAAGTTTTATTCAAACATAACACCTATTTGCTAGGTTTTCACTACGGTACCTATTCTAAGAGTGCCACAAAGTCGTTTTCACTCAGAGAACATTTTATCTCTCTTTACTATTTTTCTTTCTTTTTGATTTTTTTATATATATATACTTTTTATCCTTTTTCTATTTTTTTTGGATTTTTACCCTCTTGCCTGGGGTATTCAGACATGCTTCATGTGTAGAACTTCTTGAGGTGGGTGCTGCTTAGTGGTTCAGCTAAAGGTTCTCCTTCAGGAGTAGCTAACTGATATGCCCCAGAGCCATAGCTTGATGTGATGACAAACGATCCTAACCAGTTGGGTTCAAATTTTCCTTTTCCTTTCTGATTTAATTATACTTTTTGATTCTCTTTGAGGATTAATTCACCAACTTGAAAGTTCTTGTCCTTGATCTTTTTTTCATAGTTTCATTTGAGCCGATTCTGATAAACCTACAAATGGTTTAACACACTCAAACACCTTTCATCTAGGAGTTCTAATTCATTCAGCCTGGATACCCTGTATTCTTCATTGCTGACCATGCCTTTTAGTGAAACTCGCAATGAAGGGATTCTGACCTCAATAGGAAAGATAGCCTCCGATCCATAGACTAAGGAAAATGGTGTGGCATCAGTAGGTGTGTGAATGTTGGTTCGATAGGCCCATAAGGCTGGGTTTAGTTACAAATTCCAATCACGACTGTCTTCATTAATAGTATTTTTGAGTATTTTTACTATGGTTTTGTTAGATGCCTCAACCTAACCATTTCCTTGGGAGTAATAGGGTGTGGAAAATTGATTGTGGATAGAAAATTGAGAATAGAGCTCTTGGACATCCTAATTTTTGAATGGGGTTCCATTGTCCGTTATTATTGTTTGGGGGATTCCATGCCTACAGATGAGATAATTCAAAATGAATTTTGATATCTGTTTGCCAGTGATATGGGTCAATGGAATTGCTTCTATCCATTTAGTGAAGTATTCTATTGTTGTGATAATGAATTTGTGCATGTTGGATGAAGCAGGTGATATCTTACCTACCAGGTCTAATACCCATTGTGAGAAAGGCCATGGTGTGGTTATAGGTATCAATTCCTATGTTGGTGCATGAACTAGGTCATTGTGCTATTGACATTGTCGACACTTTCTAGAACACTGTATGTATTCTTGTTCCATGGATGGCCAATAGAATCTTGTTCTGAGCAATTTCTAGACTAGGTTAAGTCCACTAGAGTGGGATCCACAAATACCTTCGTGAACCTCTTGTAAGGTTGTTTGTGCTTCTTCTGCATCAAGGCACCAGAGTAACATACTATCTAGACTATGACGATATAGGGTATCTCCTAGGATGGTAAAATGGGAAGTTCTATGAGCGAAGGTTTTCTTTTGGGTGGTCGTTAATTCAATGGGTATGGTACCATGCTAGATGTAGTAAAAGGTATCTAGGTACCATGGGGAGTTAGTATCAGCAACAACACATACTAATTTTGATTTTGGGATGTCGAATGTTGGTACAAATAGTTGTTCCACAAGGAACTCATACTTAGGCACAATCTGTGGAATATCAATCAGTGAGCCTATTGTTTCCATTGCATCGACAACTCTGTTATTGATCCATGGAATTTTCTCAAAAGTTATTCTAATGAAGTATTCCTTGAAGCTATCCGCCATTCTTTTATATGGCAGCATATTTTCATCTTTTGTTTGGTACTCATCATTCACTTGTCTGATCACTAGCTGAGAGTCTCTGAAGATATGTAGCTCTTTTATTCTCCATTCAATAACAATATTAACATTGTAATTAGAGCTTCATATTTTGAGATGTTGTTTGTGTGTGGGAATGCAATCTTATAGGCCTTAGGTATACTATCTCATTATGGTGTAAGAAATAGAATATCGGCTCCAGATCCATCTTGAGTATGGGACCCGTCAAATTATAGAGTCCATTGGTCTATTTGTTCTGTCATCAAAATACTCTCATTTTGAAAGTCCACTATGAGAGTTTTATGATCATCTAAGGGTGCTTCAGCCAGTTGGTCTACTATAATTTGTCCCTTGATAGATCGCCTATCCACACTCTATATCAAACTCACTTAGGATCACTACCTATTTGGCTATTCGACCCATTAGGGTTGCCTTTGCTAGTAAGTACTTGAGTGGGTCTACCTTAGAAATTAGCTTGACCTTTCCATTTAGGATGTAGTGTCTCCGCTTTTATGTTGAAAACATGACTGAGAGACATTCTCTTTCAATGGGCAAGTAGTTTAGTTCATATCCCACCAGTGTCCTGTTAATATAGTAGACTACCCTTTCTTTATAGTTATCATCTAGCTGGGCCAAGAGAGCTCCCAGTGCTGACTGTGTGGTAGACATGTAAAGTATCATTTCCTTTTCTGGGATAGGTGGCATGAGTATAGGAGGAGTAAGTAGGTACTCCTTGACTTGTTGGAATGCTTGGTCACATCTCCCATCCCACTTGAAGGTGATGTCCTTGTGTGGGAGGTGAGTGAAAGGGTGACATTTGTCCAATTGTGCGATAATTCACTTGATGGATTCTAGCTTCCCTTGTAGACTCCTCAACTATTTTAGTGTTTTTGGTAGAGGTATCTCCATTATTTCTTTTACTTTGGCTGGATCTACTTCAATCCCTCTTCTTGATACTATGTACCCCAACAACTTTCCAGATATTACCTCAAATACACATTTCTTATGATTGAGTCTTAGATTGTATTTTTCAAGACGATCAAATACCTTAGCCAAGTTTGTCAAGTGGTCTGCCCTTTTGACTAACTTTGCTAGAATGTCGTCCACATAGTCCTCCACGATTGTGTGTAGCATATCATGAAATATGATCATCATTTCTCTTTGATATGTCACTCCTGCATTCTTTAGACCAAAGGTCATTGCATTTCAACAAAATTTTCCCCAAGCACAAGTAAATTTTGTTTTGTGTTTTTCATCTAATGAGATATTTATCTGGTTGTATTTGAAGAAACCATCCATTAAGGATAGCATCTCATGCCCTACTGTTAGATCTACAATCATGTCGATACTTGGCAATGGAAAGTTGTTCTTTGGACAGGCTTTGTTCAAGTCTCTGAAGTCTGTGCATATCCTTATGCCCCTAGTAGGTTTGGACACTGGTACTAGTTTTGATATCCATTATGGATAGTTGATGGGTCTGATGAAACCCACATCTAGTAGTTTCTTTAGCTCTACCTTTACCAGTAATGCTATTCGTGGATGCATTTTTTTGAGTTTTTGCTTGATAGGCTTTGCTCCAGGGATTACAACTAGATGATGTACCACTAATCCTAGATCTAGTCTAGGCATGTCAGCATAGGTCCATGCAAAATTTACCTTCCAAGCATTAATGAACACTATGAAGTTGTCCTTTTCTTCTAGGTCTAGTGATGTAGCATGGTAGGTTATCTTTGGGTCCTCTACTGTGCCAACATTTATGGGTTCTGCTTCTTCTACTAGCAGTGTGGATCTTTCCTGATATTCTGATATGGGGATATTGAATCTTCCATCCTCGAGTGCCTTTGAGAGGTTTTCACCTTCATATGCATCCTTTATTTTCCTCTTTTTTGGATCCAATAGAGCCACAAGGTGGTTTTCTCTAGGGGACCATATTTTTATGTTCTTTCTTTCATTTTTGCAACTAGAAGATTCAATCTCTCCACCAAAGTATGCCTCTTGATCAAGTTCCATGATGAATCTTGCTTTGTGGTCTCTTGTTGGTATGTCTATTCAAAGTCCCATGAACTCTGCGATTGCCTCATCATTCTGGAATTGATCTAGAATAGGTGTATGTTGTTGTTGATCCCAATCTATGAGTTGCGGGTATTGGAGTGGGAGTTTATCATCTTGATCTGTAAATCCTATGGAAGTGGATGAAAGGGTTAGTATGGCTTGGGTGTCTTTTTCCCACCGAGTGTCTAGGTTGTCATTGCTAGAAGTGGGAGAATCCCATTCGTATTCATTAGAGTCTATACCATAATTGTAGTAGATGCTGGGAATGGTTTGAATATGTTGGAGAGGGAACCTATCAATGCTAAAGTTATCAAATAATTCTTCAACAGGTAAGTCGTTGTCTAAGGTATGATAGGTATCTAGTTCCTTAACGCTAGTAGAAGTTTCTCGCTTCTTCCAAGAGGTTCGTCCAGTTTTTAGAATAACCACATCTTTTGGCTTATAACCTAGCCCCATATTCCTCTTCCTTTGTTCCACTATGATAGGCTCTTACTGACCTTGTTTATGTAGCCCCATATTTCTAGTGTTAGGGTCAATTAAAATGGGTTTTGGCTTTTCTGGTTCTTCTTGGTCCTCCTTCTAGATCATAGATGACAAGTCCTCATTGAATATTTCTTCATCTTGCATGTCTCCCCACCTAGTGAAGATAGTGTGTTTGGAAATCATTTGCGCTATCTTGATCTCTTTTGGAACTCCATATACTCTGGGTGTTGTGGAAGCATGTCGATGCAGAATGCTTGATTGAAATAGTAATTCCCATTACCCTTGTCAAGTACTTGAATCTTAGCTTCCATTTTTGGTTGGTCACTTGAGGTGTTCTTGGTTGAGGTTGATGGAAGTGTGGAAGGGTAAACATAAGAAAAGGAGTGGAATTCTATGTCATTGCTAGGCACACATTGGATTTTATTGTATTTCTCCTTTAACTTGGCACAAAAATGAAAAGGCTTAGGATTGACATATAGTGTTACCTCTTTTCCTTCATGGGGGAACTTTAGACATTGATGAAAAGTGGAAGGGACTGCTTGTAATGCATGGATCCAAGGGCATCCCAGGAGGAGTTTGTATGGAAACTCAAGGTCCAATACTTGACAAGTGGTTTCTGTGAGGGTTGGTCCTATTTGCACTGGTAACCTGACTGTTCCTTTAGAAATTCTTTCAAGGTCATCATAGGCCCTTATCGTGATACTCTTTCCTTTGTCAATCACATCATTAGAATACCCCAATTGTTTGACAAATTTTAAGGTACAAATGTTTAAACCTACACCATTATCTATCAATACTCATTTGACCATGGTTTTATGAACACAAACCTCTATGTAGAGGGTTTGGTTATGGAATGTTCTTTGAGGTAAATATTTCTCAAAAAATATTAAATGATTACTTTGTGTGATCTTACCAACAATAGCTTGGAATTGAATAGGATTGAGGTCATTAGGGACTGCTATTTCCAATGCCTTTTCAAGTATTTCCCTATGGGCAGGTGATAGTTTTAACAACTCCAATATTGAGATTAGGGCAGGTGTTTTCTTTAATTGTTCCACAATACTATAGTCATTTGGTGACTTGATTGCAGGTTTGGGTGGGACTCCTTGAATTGTAACTCTTCCTGACAGGTGGTTACATTACAGTTGTCTCCAACTTGTAGAGTCACTAAATTTTCCCTATTATCATCAACTTGTGAGAGGGTTCCTAAAATTGTGTCCCCATATGTGTAATTAGCGTTATAGTACTCTTGTTTCTTTCCTTTGTCATTTTCTTTGGCATGGTTTGAGATTGGGTTTGAGTATATTTGTAGGTCCTTATTCTTAGGACGATGTTCGACATCTACCTCCCCTTTTTCTATTAAATCTTGGATGAGGTTCTTGAGTCTCATGCAATTGTTTTTGGTGTGTCCTTTGATCATATGGAAGTCGCACAAGTCCTTCTCGTTATACCACGGTGTTTTGAAACTAGGTTCCTCATAGTTTGGATGATCATTAGTTTTGAGGAGGTTTTGTTATACTATTGCACATGACTGTTTCCAATGACTCTCCTAATACTATGAATTTCCTTCTTGGTTGATTGTACTGCCTATGTTTCCCTCCCTGACTTGTTTGTTGGTTCACAACTTGATTATTCTTAGGATAGGTATTTTGGTTATTTTGCGCATTGTTTGGAACATAGCTTGCATTTGCTACTTGTGGTTTGTTTTGAATTGTGTTTTGTGCCTACCATAATGTTCTAGCATCAACCACTCTATCATTTGTGACATTTTTATTTTTAGCCCAGACTTTAGGTTTCTCATTTGAACTAGACAAATTATCTTTTGAGTTGTTTGTTTTAAGGGAACCTCTTGTAATGAGGGCTCTCTCAATATTCAATCCCTTCTCAATGGTTTCTTCAAAATATGTTGGACATAACATTGTGAGTTGATAATTGATCTCAGGTAAGACATTGGTAATGAATATTTCCACCAATTCCTTGTCAGGAATGGGCCATTTACATCTACTAGCCTTGTGTCTCCATCATTGTAGGGAGGAGATAAAATATTCTCCTTGATTATATTTGATCATGGACAAGCTTGTGATGGTGACATCTTGCTCAATGTTGAAGGAGAAGTGTCTTATGAATTTGTTAGACAGTTCGTCGAAGGTTTTGACCACTGGTGTCAAATAGGTGAACCACTCCATAGCATGGAGCATAAGGATGTGTGGAAATAGTCTCATGAGGTATGAGTCATTGTGTCGTACTTCCATGCATGATACAGAGAAATCACATATATGCTATACTAGATCCGCTCTTCCTTTGTATTTGTTGTTAAACCTGGGTATTTCAAAATTCTTCGGAAAGGGTATTGTAGTGATAGATTGATCAAACGGGAATGGGCATATCTCTTGGATAGTATAGTTTTTCTTTTGTTTTCTAGCTTGCATTCCTACTACATGTTGGGTGATGGCCTCTAGCCTCATTTCCATGTTCATTTTTGGTACGTTTTTTTGTGATTTCTGTGTATAATAGCCTTGTTGTCTCACCATGTTTGGGTCATATATCAGGTATTGTGAAGGTATAAGACCTTGGTAACTATTTTGGGGGTAGAACGAATTAGGTCCTTGCTGGGTGTAAGGAGGGTTCGCTCCTTGTTGCTGAGATGAAGTGTACTAAAGGTTACCCTGTTGATACGTTAGCGAGATACCTTGTTGGTAGGATAACTAAAGAAGGACGCTCTATGGCACACCTTGTTGTTGGTTAGGAATAAACTAAAGGTTACCCTGTTGATGCATTATTGGGACACCTTGTTAGTAGGATGACTGAAGAAGGGCACTCTGTGCACACCTTGTTGCTAGGCAAGACTAAACTGAAGGTTACCCTATTGATGTGTTATTGGGACACCTTGTTGATGGGTCGACTGAAAAAGGGTGCTCTGTGGCACACCTTGCTGCTAGGCAGGACTAAACTGAAGGTTACCCTGTTGATGCATTAGTGGGACACCTTGTTGATGGGTTGACTGAAAAAGGGTGCTCTGTGGCACACCTTGCTATTGATATTGTTGGTTTAGAAGGGGACCATGTGGTCCACCTTGTTGGTGGTATTGATTTTTTGGAAGGGGACCTTGTGTTCCACCCTATTGAAGATATTGATTGTTTGGAGGGGGACCTTGTGTTCCACCCTGTTGAAGGTATTGACTATTTCAGGACAGGTTGATATTTGAGGTATTTTGAGGTACATAATATCCAGGAGGAGGATTGTTGTTCAGTGGTTCATACTGTGATGGTCCTCCTTGATATAGTTGTGCCACTACTGCTTGTTCAACCTAAGTTGGTTTTCTAAATAAGGGGTTCTCTTTGGGTTGGCCATCATTTTGTGAGAACACAGGTGGCATGTTTGGCATCTCTAGAGGTTTGATTATCTGTCTTACAACTGAGTTATCCCATAAGGGAATAAGGTTGGCATCCTTGAGAGCTTCTACATTGAAATCCACTGGTAATTTAGCACCAATCTGTGTTAACTTGAAGAAATAGGAGTTTGGATCTTTTCTCAACAATTTGTCCATTAGTTTAAGAACCTTGGAGTTGTTGGAATTTTTGAACAATTCATCCTCATTTATTTCTTCCTTTGTGTCTACCTCATCTATAACCATTCTGTTTGGGTCTTGGTTGTTTTATTCAATTACCTCCTTTTGTTTGTGATTTAGCTCCTTTTCACTGAAGGTATTTTTGTACATAGGCCTCTTCTGTGGTGTTTCAAGATCACTTGGCCTATAGCCCTAAAGGATACTTTCATTGTTTATGACATTGGTTGGTGGGATGCTAATGTTGGTTTTGTTTGCTTCCATTTTCTTTCTGTGTTGTGACCTCGTGGTTTTCATAAACAACTACCAAGCTTTTGTGATTTTTTTCCTGACTCCTATTCTTTGGAAAAGACGTGGCCTATTGGTGCAAATTGATAATAGAAGTGATCTAGCCGGTTTTGACTGTTGTGATATCTCCCTGAGAAGAAACATTTGGAAAAAAAAATTGTAGGGTGATTCTTTGAGAGCCTAAGTATATATTTTCACTTAAGGATCTTGCTCTTGCCAGACCTAAGGATCTTTTGCTTGCCAAAAAGCATAAAGGATGCATTGTAATGGCCCATAACAAACCCAAAGGATACAATACATTTAAATTTTAAGACACAATTTTTTTTGAGTACTTGCATACATCATAATAATCATATATCACATGATATGAAACTAAACATGAACTACATATAACAAATCCTTCGAGTTTACAAGACTGCATTACTTTTCACAACAACTTTATTACATTACATGAAAAGTAGTATACACCAGTATTCATAAGATAACATGAGCATGGTTAACACATTAATCAAGGATTACAATATTACATTGCCATTTCCCAACATGAATGGGAAAGATACAATAATATGGAATGATACATCTAAAATGAAGGAGTACAAAGCTTCAATACTGAATCCAAACTCTGGTACAACTCAGGAGTCACTGCAAGGTACAATTTCGCACTTCCCAAATGACGATTGGGGACCCAATGGGGTGCATAGCACATTCCTCCCAACCACGTGGACCCGAAGGCCCACCCCCCATGCTAAGAGATGACAAGAAGGAACCCCAACTATACCATCATACAAAACAAGGATACAAGACTTCACAACAGGATCCACAATAACATAAGGCAATCTTAACACAAAATATAACCAACACAAGATGTGCCCAACAAAAGGAATAACCAATAAAGCATCAACATACAAATACCAACATGTGCTTCAAGAGACCCAAAAATAACATAGAGGGAAACAAGCATACATAGTTGTTAAGGGAAGAGTGTCATCGCAATGTTGCATGGGTTACCCTGGCGATTCTTCCTAGGTCCCGGCCCCCAACTTGGGTTACCCTGGTGACCTCTTACGAAACCCGGCCCCACATGCAATCCAATGCGGCATCAATTATCTTTCATAAGGACAAGACAATGATTTTGCCATTCCAGGCCTTCTCAACTCATCTCAAGCCCATACAAGCACTTGAGCCATGAGTGAGGCATTCACTTATATCTTGTTAATGTGTGATTCTATCCAAAACCCCTAATTAAATATTAACGTTTTCACTTGATTAATAAACTTCCAATGAGTTACCCTAAGACCACTTCCGGGTCTCGGCCCCCATTGAAAGCCACTCCCCTAGCAACAAAACCAAAAGTCACTAACTGGGTAAGCCAACATGCATAACATATAAAACCACATGAACAATCATGTAAAGCGAGGCATACACCATCTCGCACGAAATCATTCATAATAAGACAACTTTCAATAGCATGGCTAAAACCCCACATAGTCAACACCAAGTAAAGACCAACAGTTCACTAAAAACCAACATGTAAAGTCAATCATAAAGAAACAATTTCCCCAACCTCTGGAAAGCTGGTAGGCCATTAACATAATGTTTTCCACCAAAGTGGCACCAATATCTTGATCTCACGATCAACATCAAACTCAAATCAAAACAACCCAAGAAACACTATTAAAGCCTTCTCGTAGTAACCAAGCATTTGGGAACGACTCCAAAAATAAACATCATTTCCACTTGAGCAATAACCAAATTCACTATCACTCCATAATTGACATATTACTTGATATACTTATCAATACAACAACACATTCAACCATATAAAAGAAAATTTCAAACAAAGACTCTCACATTAACTATCCAATCAAGAACAACTTCTATAAATGATCATCTCTACTACTAGAGCAATAACAAGGTTCACTCTCAGTTCGCAATCATCACAATACATGAGGTATCATTCAATCCAACAATACAACCAGCCATAGGAAAGAAAGACTTATTTACCCATCAAGAAATCAATACTAAAAGTAATAACTCATTATAATTCATCTTATCAACAACTAATCTATTCCATTTAAGCTAACTTTCCATTTATTACAGAAAAATACATCAACTATAGTTCTATTTCAATCTTCAAAATACAGATTTATAAACGTTTGGATCTCTATAATTAAATATTTGCATCAATGTCAATGAAAAGTAGTTTCTATCATGATGGAATCCAATGTTACTCATGAATGAATGTGATAATTCCTCTTTATCAGAGTTTGATTTTCAACTTGTCAAAAGGACTATGAGATTTTATCATTTTGGTATTCCATCCTTGTTGGCAAGATTTTTGCGCACTAATACTAAATTGTTGTTATCCATTGGGTGAGTCCCATGCACAATCTGTACAGGACTTACCTTCTGCTGGTCTTAGTATGATAAGACTGCTAGTTATGTCAAGAAATATGAAAAGAAGGAAATTTAAGCCCATAGATTAACAAGGGAATCAGAGAGGCTGTTTAATTTACTACACTTTTGCATGTCTAAAAGTTGCAGCTATGATAGGTTACCTATGGTTTCAGGGAGGCTATTTAATGTTATACAATGCCTCAACGCTAAATGTTGTAACTGTGACAAATAGCCAAGTATAGTAGAAGGTGAATATTGGAATTTGAAGTATAAGCCATCTACTTACATTATTATTATTTTTTAAGTGTTACAACTGCAATAGATTGTCAGTGAATTAGAGGGATTATTTAGCCCTCAACAACATTCTATTTTCACGTGCAGACGTGACAAATTTTACCAAAAGAATCTTAGAAGTGTTCTCTAAACTGCAAGAAATTCAACGAGCATACAACCTACTCCTTAATATAAACTGTGGCGGTTAGTCCATAGGACAAAGAGAGGCACCTTGTTCAATTTGGGAGATGCATCATTTATACCAACTGATGTAACAGCTGACCAAAATAGGAATACACCATCACCAGTATGAGTATTAGACTCAGGGAAGGAAGCACTACGGGTATAAACAAATTTCCAAACATAAAGAATGTGCAATTCTAAGAACCAACACAAGCCCCAAGGATAATACGTAGGTTGGTATCACAGCTAGAGGCATCAAAGAATGAAAACGAAACCCTTAAGTATAAAACATTGAATCCCTTGGAGAAGAATAATAAGCATAGCACAAAGATATGCCTAGACAATGCGATCCAACGGTACCCATATCAAATGATTAAAATTTAACTCTCATAGCTAACATGGTGTCATCATTGAAGTCCATTAAAATGGATCACGAGAGATTTATCGGGAAATGAATAAACTTAGAAGCGAAACCACCGATGCAAAGGGAATGAAAGCATGCATTCGTGGGATAAGATCAAATGGATGAGAGACTTCCATGGGAAACCATAGAAAAGGACATATAAAAATAAATTGATGAATCTATAGATTTTAAAGAAACTCCCTAATGCGTATCATTTACTCCAAAGATTTCAAATAAAGTTTAATGATTTGAGATCTAATCAACATATAAACTAGCGGGGTGGAAACTGACTTTAAAACTTTCAAGTCCTAAAATCAATGCATGCACAGGTTGCGGCTCCTCTTTCACATTTTGACCAAAGTAAAAAAGAAACTGTGATTGGGATGACTCTTGATATTACGCAATAACCTTTTATTTCCTTCCGTGAACATTCAGCACCCGGACCTTCCCTCTCATTTGTCTATTAAGCCTCGACAAATCACGAGACATAATTATCTATTCCAAAGGTATTTCTGAAGCCCATTTATTAATAAAGCAAATAAGAATTCTTACGTTTCTGAAAGCTGATTCATTGCCTTCTGAGATCTTAAAGAGACATTCTTCACTCAAATAAGGTGGATCTGCCACCACAACATGATACTTATCTTTGGTAAGTTGAAGGAAAGTCTTAGTCGGTTGTAGTCATAAAATATGAAATACTGAGGTGGTTTAGCTCGTCTGCAACTGTTTGGGCAGTGGATGAATCATACCAAAACTGACTCAGCCTCCAATCCTCTGTTAACAATTGCACTTGCAAGCTCTCGTTTGCATTATTGTCATTATCATTTTGGGGCTGATTTTTTTGAAGTAAAAACTCCTGCAGAGCTGCAAGAGCATGCGAACTCAGACATGGTCGATCGTCGTCGTTATCATCATCTTCTACTACATTTACCTCCTTAAGAATTATAGGCACTTCTTGTATTTGTGCAGCATCAATTGGCTCTTCTTTGTTGTCTTTACATTCCATAGCTTCCGTTCCCAAATATCAGGAGACCTTTTTCTTTCTGTTGCTTAACCGCCATGCAAGAAAAAAAAATCTGTTACAATGAGTTGAGCCCCTATCAAGCGTGCTCACACGTCAAGATAGACTATAACAATTCCCTAATTTCTCTGCAAATACCTGAAAACTCTCCCCTCTTATTTCACATGCAAATCCATCATTAATTAGAAGAGGCTTTTCTTTCTCAGCATGCAGAGTCCTTAACAAAGAAAAAACGTCACCCACTCCATGATGAAGCAGTTACAAGGAGTATATACTATAATTAGTGTGCATGGCATGCGAAAAATAGGGAGAGTGGTACACCCAAGTGGCGATACACACACCTTGCCAGCATCTATTTTTTTTTATATATTTATTTCAGTATTTGTTAAGTTGTCACACTTAACAATTTATTCTCACAAAATAAAACATATTAAAATGTGTGCGCACAAACTTTGTTCAATATTATAAAGGAAAGGGGCACACATCAGTTGATGGGACATATCTATTGATGATGATATAGAGAAATAATAGACTTGTTTAAAATTGCATTCCATGAAACCAATTTTAAAATGAGAAGAGACTAACAAGTTGTACAACAGAAAAAAAAAAAAAAAACAAAAAAAATTATACCTCCTCACCTCTTAATGTTCCAACATTTTTTTTGTATTAATCTATACTGCTATTTTCCTTGATCTACACATTGATCTTCATCCAACTTAAGGTGATGTTAAACACCAATAATTTGACCATATATTATTGCTTGCATTTGAAGATGCTTGACAACTTGAAACTATTGATCACCTAATTTTCATATTGTTGTTCATTCATATGACTTAGGAAAATTCCAAGATTTGAGCTAAATGAAACTATGCTACCACCATAGTTATAAATCTGATTTAGCCTCCTTCCTTGATGAAGCATATTTTATACTTACTACCCTCATATAACCTTTTTCTAGTATAGATGGCCTTTGAAATACAATAATATAGTTTTTTTTTAAGCGTATACTTGCTTCCACTTTAGATTTTGAACATATCTTTGTTGTGGTATCCAACAAATTCACCACCAGTAATTCACCAATGAAAAATTCACTGCCAACAATTACGCACCACCATAACAACAAATATTTATTTTAGTTTATTATATTTATCTATTTATATTATCATATTATTCACAGCATGCTATCAAACAATTATCTCTAAAGGAGAGACCAAATCACATACGGTTTCATGGTCAAGACGAAATTATGCAAAGGGGGTATTACATGCATATTTATTGCCACATAGGTGGTGGTAATATAGGTCTTCCAGCTGCTATGTCTACTTTCTCTTCTTCTTCGTCTAAGATGATGGATGCGGTGAGAAATTGGTGGGGTGTTTCATTTTTATCAAATATGAAAGTTCTCAAATTGCATATGATGTCAGTTTGGGCACCTTCAATATATGTGTTACTTGGTTGAAATATTGGTGCTACAAGGTCTGGTTGTTGAATTGGAGTAGTAGGTCGCCAGATGGTCATAAGGTGTGATGGTGTTGTGAGGTGGTTATGGTGTTCAATACCTTATCATAAGGTCACTCGATTCATACCAATTTCCATGTGGGAGGTAGTAATATGGGTCTTTCGACTGCTATGTTTTCTTTTTCTTCCTCTTTGTTTAAGATGATTGATGTGGTGAGAAATTGGCGGGGTGTTTCATTTTTCTCAAATATAAAGGTTCTCAAACTGCTTATGATGTCGGTTTGTGCACCTTCAATGTGTGTGAGACTAGATTGAATAATAGGTGCTACAAGGTCTAGTTATTGAATGGGAGTTGTGGGTTGCCAGATGGTCATAAGGTGTGATAGTTTTTTTGGGATGGTTGTTGTGAAGCTCAAGACCCTAAGGCTTGAGTGTTGTTTTGGAATGTGGATACTTTTTGGAAATAAAAAATGTTGAAGAACTGGGGTCAATATTCCACTTCCTAGTCTAGAGGATATGTTGTGGGAAAGATACTTGAACTATTTATGAGTTCCAAGTAACTGTTGATATCATAGACTTTTTTGAGTGAAGGAATGATCCTAATATTTTGTTTGATTTTTATTTCAAATAAGTAGTATGGGAATAATGGATGAAAGATTTTGTGACCAATTTTATTTTCCAAATATTTTGTTTGAACAATGACCTTATAAACAACTTTAGTTTGTTTTCCCCTAAGTTTCAGCAAAAAAATACTGTGAGCTAGAAATGATAGTTTGTAACCTCTATGTGTTTGTTTCCTCTATGTTCTTGAGTATGGAAAATGATATAATAGCACTAGACTGACTCAAAAGCATGGACTTTATTTGACCTAAATGTATATAAATTAAGTTGTGAAATCACAACATCCAAGCCATAGTTTACCAAATGTTTACCTTTATCAAGGTAACCTGAAATAAAAGCCAAAATGTTGAGAAACCTTTAAGGATAAATCCTTTTAAGGATGGAAAAACATAAGGCTTCTTTCACAAGTATACACTAGATCAAAGGGTTTTTTATTTGACCATCTTGTTTAATGTTTGTTTTGATGTGTTCTTTCTTCTTTAAATCAAACACAAAATTTTATGTCACAATTTTTTTTTAATGTAATTGGGAAAGTTTAACATTAACAAGCAATTACAACCCTAGTGGAGAGAAACCATCCTCTTAAGTGGGCTTGCCTCATGCTCCGAAGAGACGATTTTACATGTGACTTATGGCACGAGCTTGTAGTCGGACATGGCAAGTAACTTCTCGAAAGTAAATTCCGATGCACCACTTTCAAAGAATGTTTTTGATAATAGGGTGGCTTCTAAAACAATTGGCTCTTAGTCATGTTTTGGGGATATTATTTTTGGGTACCTACACATGCAGTGTTTTGTTCAATTAAGAACCTTCCAGGCCTTGTGGGTTTTTACACATCACGAGGATACTAAGGAAGAATATGTCGGTATAGGACATCTGCACCCGGTGAGTGATGAACTTTCCTCACACTCATAAAAGATTTATATAATGGTCCAGAATGAAAGTACCACTTGGGTCACCCACGAGTCCTTCGACGTGGGAGATTCCTCAAGTAGGCAGGCCCTCTAAAAAGGTATGCTTGAAAAAAGTACAAAGCTCAAAATGTCCTCGCTCACCCAAAATCCCCAAAAGGTGTGAGGGGAGAAGACAAACATTTAGATTTGCCAATCAATGAATACACAACATACAATTCATAGCAAATTGATTCATTTTAAACACCTCTAGTAGTGTTATCCCCAAAAAATATGTGAATAACATAAAAAAAATGGTCTTTTTATTTTTTTACCAATTGAAGTGTTCATGACATCAAGTAGTTAAGATAGCAATGGTGTGAAAACAACAATCGAGCGGTGTTATCCCCAAAAAATATGTGAATAACATAAAAAAATGTTCTTTTTATTTTTGCACCAATTGAAGTGTTTAGGACATCAAGCAGTTGAGATAGCAATGGTGTGAAAACAACAAGAACAATTTGTTCATTTTAAGCCCCAAAATTGAAGTGTTTCTAAAAGAATTAGGCCTAGTCTTGACTGGTCAACAAATGTAAATTGTGCATGCGTCGACAAAATGAAAATCATTTGCGTTCTTTTTATGCACCAAATTCAAAGGTTCCTAATTATGAAAACATGAAATGTGTTCATTTTTAGAGCCCAAAATTGAAGTGTTTTATGTTCTTTTTATGAGCACCAAATGAGAGTTCCTATTTTAGAAAGCTTAAAAATGGTTCATTTTAACAACACCAAAATCAAATGTGAGTTTTTGTTGTTCATTTTAATGCACCAAAAGAAGGTTCCTAATTGAGAAAAGCGTCAAATTTGTTCAATTTTAAAAAGCACCAAAATCAAATGTGAGAGTTGTTGTTGTTCATTTTAGAGCACCAAAAGAAGGTTCCTAACTTAGAAAGCTTAAAAATGGTTCATTTTAAAAACACCAAAATCAAATATGAGAGTTGTTCATTTTAGAGCACCAAAAAAAAGGTTCCTAATTTAGAAAAGCTTCAAATTTGTTCAATTTTAAAAAAGCACCAAAATCAAATGTGAGAGTTGTTCATTTTAGAGAACCAAAAAAAAGGTTCCTAATTTAGAAAAGCTTCAAATTTGTTCAATTTTAAAAAGCACCAAAATCAAATGTGAGAGTTGTTCATTTTAGAGCACCAAAAAAAAGGTTCCTAATTCAGAAAAGCTTCAAATTTGTTCAATTTGAAAAAAAACCAAAATCAAATGTGAGAGTTGTTGTTGTTCATTTTAGAGCACCAAAAGAAGGTTTTTCCTATGTTAATAAAAAAAGATTGTGGCTCCCAAAATCTTGGACCGATCGTCTTCCTTGCACAAAACAAGTTAATATGTTTCAAATCCTGCATAAAAATCCATTAATTCCTGAAAAACAAGAAAATGTTAGCAAGAAGGTTCATTACAATAGTGCAGGATTCATGCACTTGTCTTCCAGAGCAAATGCTCAGAAATTTCATCAATCAAAAGCGAGAATTTGTTGGGTAGTGCGTGAAACTTCTCCAGAAGGTTCCCAAAATCCTGTAACTTCAAATTTGCTCATAAAAATGCTAATAAGGAGGACCTAGGTCCCACCAGGCGTGCCAGAATGTGTGAGGGGGAAAGAATCCATTAGAATGTGAAGCAAGATCAAGATTGAAAATTGAAATTAGAATCTATCTAATCCAAAAAAACTTAATCTATTCCCATTCCATCACTCATGAAATGAACAATCTAAGCCATTTGAACTTACGAAATGAAATCCTAAGATTAACACAATGAATTCAAAAGAAAAAGAGCGATTACCATCCCATGTTGGAGTGTATTTGCATGATGTTGGATTGTTCATGTGTAAAAGCTTGATGAACGAGGCTTGGTTGATCGAAAAAGGTTGAAGCTCTATCAATGGTGATTGTGACAGCACTTCGTTGCAAAAGTATGTTGATTCTACGATCCTTATTTGTGAGGAGAGAGGTTTGTTATATAGAGAAAGATATTTTGAATCGGTGATCAGGATTCAACAATGTTGGATCAAGATCAATGGTTGAAATGTGTTGAGAGGATTTTAGACATGAGAAGATTATGCAAATTGACTGATCAGTCAGGAATAGATTGGGCATTCAACAACTAGATGGCTTAGTTAGAAAATAGATGGCTTAGTTAGCAAATTAGATTGCTCAGTCAGAAAGTGGGTGAGGAATATAAATTAATTGATTTAATTAATTAATTATTTTTTGGAGTTGAACGTGCAAATCAATTTTGACTTTTGCAAACAAAGTTGCATTAGTTTGATTTGATTTTTGATAAATGATTTGAATAGTTTGATTTAATTATTCAAATTTTGAGGGAAAGTGAGTTAATTAAATTATTATGATTTAATAATTTAATCAACTAAGGGGACAATGCATGGAGATAATGAGATAGTTAACTAAATAGATATTTCAGTCAACTAGAAGAAAGTATTTGTTACGTTTGAGGAGATTGTGCATGAAGAGATAATGAGATAGTTAACTAAATAGATATTTTAGTCAACTGATTTAGAAGAGCTAGTTAAGTTTTTGAGGGAAATTAATTAATTAAATAATTAATTAATATCAAGATGAATGTGTACATGTGAATTTGACTTTAATAAATAAAGTTTATTTATTAAAGTGATGGTGTTGAATGAATTAAATAATTTAATTTATTTAATTTGGAAAGGGGAAAGTTGTTTAATTAAATAATTACTGATAATTATTTAATTAAATTAGAAGAATATGCAGGGTTAAATAATTAAAATAATTATTTAATGTAGAAGTTGAAAGATGATTAAATGAAGAGTTAACTAAATGGATATTTTAGTCAACTTAGAGAAAGTGGTCGTTATGTTTAAGGGAATAATGCATGTAGAGATAATTGAATAGTTAACTAAATAGATTGTTTAGTTAACTAAAAGAAGAATTAGTCCATATGGAGAAGATAATTAATTAATATTAAGAGGAATGTGCATGATAAATTGTTTTTAATAAATAAAAGATTACTTATTAAAGGGATGGTGTTGAATGGGGATTAAATAATATTTAATACTAGCAGTTGCACCGAAAGTAGGTGCAATAGTTACACCGATTGTATTTTATAAAACATTTAATATGATTTTGAACATAATAACATGAGTCAATGAAGATTGATTTGAAAGTACATATAAATATCAATTCATTGCGATATAATTTGATACACTTCAAAAGCAACACCTAATACATAATATTGAAATCACATTAGCATTTAGTGATTGTTTCATATGATTTAATTTCATGAGGGGGTTGAAAATTTTTGCTTGCATCAATGGCATAGGTGTGTTAGTTTGCATATCTTATTTTAAAAGCTTGATGTTGAATAATCTATAGATGTTATTGCATTTGTATGTTCCATCTCTAGCTTGGCTCTAATGTTGAATATGCTTTTTCAGTAAATCAAATACTTAGATTTGTTGTGAGTCTTTATTTTGTGGTATAAAAATTTATGATAAACACCCATAAAAGTAACCAAATCTAATTTTGAAATGTCAATAAGGATAACCAACATATCCAAATGTTGTGAACATCTAAAGTAGGTGAAGCACATAAAAGGTAACTTCATGGAAAGGCGAGATATGTGAACTTTGAAATAATCGTCTCCTATTGGTAATCCCACACAAAAGAAGCTTTGGAAAATTGCATCCCATGGACTTCAACATCATTCAGACCTCCTCAATGCCAAATACAATCATAACAAATGTTTTCTATAACTCATTCAGTTGATAGGAAAAGATATGTGTTGATTCACATTGCATGACCCAAAGATAGCACAAAATCAACAAATCTTCAAAATAATGTAAATTTCGAAATTCCTTTTTTATTGGTGGGAAAGGGCAAATTGAATCCAAAAACACAAGGGAATCTGCAATAGTATTTTCCAAATTAAGTGAAAAACACATAAGAAAATCCTCAAAAATTTAAACCCCATAATCAAAATCCAAAAAAATTCAAATTGTAGAATTTCAAAACATAAAATTTCAAACCATATAATTTTAAACCCTAAAAAAATCAAACCCTGAAACTTGAGGGATAGTACATGTTGATGCACCCAAATTTTTGTATGCGCACTTAAGTAAGCATCTAAAAATATCAGGGTTTTAAAAAAATGGTGGATAACAAAATTTTCATATGTTTTAGATGCAGGAAATCTAAATAACTTACATTGAAATTGGAGATCTCACAACCACCATTGATGGAGGCAACCACTATCCAGCCCCAGGAATGCATCGGGCATCCATGCATCATCCATGGATATCGCTGCCAACATCGATATGCACATAACATCGTTTTATAACTTACATTGAAATTGGAGATCTCACAACCACCATTGATGGAGGCAGTGGCTATCTAGCCTCAAGAATGCACTAGGCATCCATGCATCATCCATGGATACCACTACCAACATCGATATGACATAGCATCGTTTTATAACTTACATTGAAATTGGAGATCTCACAACCACCATTGATGGAGGCAACGACTGTCCACCCTCAGGAATGCATTGGGCATCCATTCATCATCCATGGATACCGCTGCCAACATCGATATGCATCATCCATGAAGATTTTATTTTGTATATAAGAAATAAAGAAAAATTAATATATACATCACAAATATCCTAATCATTTTATGGAGAATATGTTTTTAATCTAACATATTTGGATATTTATTTACATATAAAAATCATTTTACTTGCTAAATGAGTACTAAGATGATATCTAATTGATATTTAACTTTAGACTCTTATTTTGAATGGTAAAGAATTATAAAAGTTTGATTAATGTTGTTGATATCATTCGTTTATTAATCAATTAAATACATAAAATTTATTTCACTTTATTTTATACTTATTTTATTTATTGTATATAATACATAAATTTTAACATTTTAAATTTTTTTATTTTATGCAAAGAATATTTTAATTATTTATTTAAAAATTATTTTATATTTATTTAAAGAACTACTTTTTATTTATTTAATTTAATTTACTTGTTTTAGTTTTAGTTTTTGGATAAATCTTAAAACTAAGATATGTATTTAATTGAATTTAAGTATAATTAGAATAGTTTTATTTGCATTATATTTATATGTTAATTTAATTTGTAGTATATATTAAATATATTATTTATTAATTATAATAATTTTATATTTGTATTTAATAGTTTTTACTATATGTTAGATATTAAAATCATGAAAATTTAAAAAATTAATTTACACTATATAAAATATTAAAAAATAATTTGACATTTTCTGTATTAAATATGGTAGGAACAACATCATACATTGTTGCAGAGTTTTAGAGATATCCCATTACAAAAACATCACATCATCTCGACCCAAAACACATATTTGTCCACCTCCAATCTACAGATTTAAACAGTTACAGAACCAAAAAATAGCTGTATGTGAAAGCAGATTACAAAGTAGAACGATGGAAAGAGAATATTTTGTCATCGACCACAAAAAGAACTGTTGCTGTCAAAAAGGAATCACTGCCAAAACGGAGTCTCAGCTGAAGGAAGGAGAGACTAATCTGCCACAAACTGCACTGCTAAGAGCCCTCACTAACATATAATAAATATATTTAATTTTTTTTTTATATAAATGCTAAATTTTTAAAACATAAATGGCTTTCCAAAATGAGACTTTCGTCTTTACACAGTTTTTGCGCTACCAGCATGGTACATGCAGTGCCCAAAGAATGGCCGAGAACCCAAACTTTACAGTGCCCATGCTTTGTAATGGCGGATCTGACAGCGCATAGGGCAAAGTCAAATTTGGGGATTTTGTGTAGGCCATTAATTATGAGAACCAGATCGAGTTTTAGATCTGTGCGCAGTATCTCAGTCTTCAAAATTGATCCTCTAAAGGCCACGATGGCTCTGGGAATGTTAGCCTGGCGTTTTTCGTTTTCAGTTCATTCAAAGACAACCCCAAAGATCGAACTGTCGACCTTGTCGACCATAATCTCTACGGGATGGTATTTGAAGAAAGTCCAAAGCGGAGTGAGGGCATTCACCGCCTTGCCGCCTTAGCGACTGAGGGCTAAACTGCCGCATCAGAGTACCGTAATCTATTCGCTCGGTATTAAGGATCGCTTTTAAACCAAATAATCCAAATTATTACTTTACACGAAAATAAAGAATTTACAATCGTGTAGTATCATTGCATCATTTACACCGCAAAAATAATGAATTTCATTTACACCTAAACAAAGAATTCTTGGATTGAAACAGCTATATTGTTGAGTCATTAAGTAGCAATTTGTGAACCATATCATCTAATAGCTCATTTTTCTTTCTTTTTAAATAATGAAAGAATAAGAATTAGATGTACATTGATACTCTATACAATTTTGTAATAAGTCTTGACTATTTTTGTTAACGACTGACAGTTATAAATGTTAAGCATTTATAATAAGAGGAAGACTTGCTTTTTATGTATCTATTATTTATTTTTTCCCTAATTTATTCATAATCATTATTGTTTCAAGGTGTGTTGTTGTTTGTATTGTCAAAAATCGCCTACTTTGCAATTTCCATTTTAAGTCAGAACATTAAATGTGATACAATGAACTGGGCAGAAAGCTAACATTAAATGTAGAATCACAAAATTCCTCAATCTTTAGCATTCAGTGCAAATATTACAACAATGTCAACTATAACATAAACAAAAAAATTGACAAATTTCAAGATTATTATAAACTTATTATAGTATCAACATTGTTGCTAAAACTTAGGAGACACAACAAATTAAAACATGACTATTCTTGAACATTTTAGCAGGAACTTCATTGCTCTGCAACTCTTGTTTTATAAAGTCATGTGGAAGTGACATGTAAATATTAAGTCAAGCGCCTATGAAGTGCATTATTTAGAACTGTTTTGTAAGGCACAATGTGGCAGTTTAAAACCTTTATTAGAATGACATTTATAATTTTTGGTTGAGCCCATTTTTGGCGTGGTGGTTACTAAATTTTAGTAAATCAGTTTGCAAATTACCTATGAAGGCACCATGTATGTTTACTCAACACGTAGCTTTTACTATTTCAAAGGATGTGTTACCTCCTTACTTCATATTCCACGTAGCATCTCAAGCTTTTACTAAGTCTCACATTCTTATGCGCCGGTTGTATTAAGCTATTAGAAAGCATTTGATCTCAAAAAACCATTGCAAATTACACTATAGAGATGACGATGAAGAAGAAGATAGTGATCTAGATGAATTTTATGACTACACTAGTAGGTTTTAAATGCTCTCCTTTATTAATTTAAGACTACATTTTGTAGAAGTGCTTGCCCATGTATCAAGTCATTTTTAAAAATCTAGGATGCTAAGATTGACTGCATAGCTTGTTGCTATTATCTTGTTGTGATGATTAATATTTGTTTCTGCAATTATGTGGATAAAAGTGGGATGTAGATGGTGGCCATAGAGGAAAACCTGGATGCAAACTTTGAACTTGGCTTTGGAGGTGAAGAACTTGTAATTAAAAAGACATCAAAAAATGGTACAACAAGAAAGATGCTTGGTTCTCATGAATTTCTCAGGTATTATCGTCAGCGACCACACCCTAAAGTTGAGAGAGATACTTAATGATTGAATCTTCTGAATGTTTTCGTCTTTAGTTTGGTTTAAGTGTAGTATTTTGTTGTAATTTTAATGACTGTATTTTAAACTGAGAAATTTATTTGTGCAGATATCAAAGAATGGGTTTGACAACTATTCAATCAAGAGATAAGGCATTGAGGCGACATGCATTAAAGAAAATACAAACTTATGGAGTAGAGGCAACACGCATAAAAGTAGGGATAAAGAATAATGTGATCAAGAACCTGCCAAAAATGTTCCATATTGAGATCACATGCTCAGTTTTGTAAAATACTACTATTTAGCTTTTGTCCCATGTTGGATAGGGAGAGTCATTTAAGTCTGTTGCTTAATGCAAAAAGAATTATATGGATGTATAAACATATTTCATTGTGTTGTAAACTTTGCATCTCCTTCTTGAGTGGTGCATGTCTACGTAGTGGATATGTGGATATCTTGAGAGCAAATGTCATCACTTTATCTATTATGTGGATCTTTACATGAAGGTTGGTTGGTGCCAGTGTTTTGCTTGGATTTTATATCATTATAAGAGCGTGTATAGAAGCCTCTTGAGTATATTATGTTTTGTTCCATTTCATACAAGAGTTTTATGACAAATTTTTGCGAGATGTCCACTATTTGCTTGTTTTTCATTTTTCTTTGACAACATTGCAACATCAAAGGTACATGCCATAATTCTTGTTTTTATATATGAAGGCCTTAGATAGAGAATTGACACTGGTCAGGATTGTTATTTTGAACCCCAATATCAACATGTGGCTTTCTTTTGTAAGCTCTCGTAAGAGTGTTAGAAGCACTTCAAGCACACTATATACTTTTAATATTTGTTCCATTTCATACAATATTTTTGAAACAAGTTTCATGAATGGTTATTCTTCTCTTCTTATTCATGTAGGTCTCATATTGCATATCCACGTATTATCGTTGTTATTTTGAATCCCTTTGTTATCATAATATTCATGTAGGCATCATATTGCATATCCACGTATTATCATTGTTATTTTGAAACCCTTTGTTATCATAAGTATGCACATAGGTGAGGATGAATGTAGAGGTAATATAGAGTGAAAGGAAGAGTGAGACAAATAGATATAGGTAGAGATGAATATAGAATGAGAGAGGAAACCAATTGAAAAATAGATAGAGATATAGAGAGAGAGATAGAGGAAGAAATAAAGATAGAGAGAGATAGGGAGAGAGAGGGAGAGATAGATAGTGATAGATAGAGAGGAAGAGATAAAGAGATAAGGTGGAAGAGGGAGATATAGAGAGAGATATATGGTGAGATAGAGTGATATAAGATAGAGATATATGGAGACATAGAGAGAGGGGGAGAGGGAGAGAGGTAAAGAGATAAAAATAAAGAGCAGTAGAGAAAGATAAATAGAGATGGATAGGGAGATAGAAATAGGGGGATATGGAGAGAGAGAGAGAGAGAGAGAAGACACAGATACAGATTAAAGGAGGCTGAGATGACAAAGACAGATTAGAATAGGAGGAGAGAGGGAGAGATGGGGAGAGGGAGAGATTAATAAAGGGTGATATAGAGAGATAGAGAGCAATAGAAAAATAGATAACTTGAGAAAGGGAGATAGATAGATAGGGAGATATATGTAGAGAAGGATATGGATAGAAAGAGATAAAGAGATGAGTGAGAAGGAGATTGAGTGAGAAATAAAGATAAAGATATAGAGTAGAAGAGATGGGGAGAGAAATGGAGTGAATAAAATAAAGAATGAAGAAGGGGGAGAGAGAGAAAGGATAAGGATAGAAGAGAAATAGATAGATAGAAAGAGATAGAGAGAGGTGGAGAGAGAGAAAGGAATGGAGATAGAGATAGAGGGGGCAAGAGAGAGAGAAAGAAGGTGATAGAGATACGTAATAGAGAGGTATAGATAGGTGAAAAGATAAATAGATAGAGATAGATATAGGGAAGGAGAAACAGGAAGTGTGTGTATATGAGTGAGATATGGAGAGGAATATATATTTATAAATAGATAGAGAGGGAGGGAAAGGGGGGAGAGATATAGCTAGAGGAGAGAGAAGTAGAGAGAAATAGAAAGATGTAGTGATAAGGAGAGGGAGAAATAGGGATAGAGATAATATTATAATATTATTTAATTTAATGTAATTTACAACTATCACTGATTGCAAATTCAACGCTGTCAAGATGATATATCTTGATGTGACGTATCCTATATATATATATTATTTAATAATATAAATAATGTATAGTGTATATAAATATTAAATATACAATATCTAAATATTGTAATATTATGCTAAAAATAGTTACATTATTAAATATATATAATAATAAGTATTATAGAAATTTTATTAAATTTCTATTATTTGATGTTTAGATAATATTATAATATTATTTAATTTAATGTAATTTAAAAAAAATAAATCTATAGAAGACTTATTTTCAATAATAATAAGCATAATACAATGAATGATTATGACAATCTTATTATATATGATAACATAATTCAATGACAATACAATGAATGATGATGACACTCTTATTGTATATGATGCAACTAAAGAAAATATTATAACACAAGTTCACAAATATAAATATTACTGTCATTCAAATGGTTTCCTACAATTGGTATCTCTCGATGTTTTCTATATAGCCTATGTAATAGGATAGATATGCTAGTTTAATGCTAATAGAATGAAGGGAAGGAGGAGTTGATGCCTTATGTTGTTTTCTTCTTAGTTTTGATGGCATCAAGTGGCATTATTTTGTGATTCATACTTTTGATGAATAGGCAGCTATCTATATTAATATAAAGATAAAGTTACATATTAAAAAAAAAGGTGGGTGGTAAGAAGGCACACCCCGAGAGGGCTGGGCTTAACCAACACACTCTAAGCGTTGACCGCTTAGAGTGGCTGGTGTGGGGCCCTCTTTTTCCGTTCCTTTCCTGACATCCGTTTCTATTCTCGTAAGAAATCTAGTTAACCGCTACAGTAAGCAGTTAGTCGCAGTTAGCAGCCCAGCGCATAATCCAAACCAAATTTAAATTCATTGTTCCCGCGCTGCAGAAGATGGGGCATGCTTCATCATACCCACAGACACACATAGTCACAGTCATTGTTAATGAAACTCAGATAAGTTTGAATTTCAAATTTGAATATGCAATCTCCCGCCTAATCCACTGAAAAGGAGCAACCGGAGGATTTCTTCGACTGGATCAAACATCACAGCCATAACAGTTGCAGAATTAAATGGGTCATCCTCAGATTTGTCGACACTTGGAATGGTATTTGTTACAGATGTAATTTTGCTTCTTTAACTATGGCCTTGTCTGTTGTATTTTTAGAACTAGATATAAATGGTCGTATGATTTTATCGCCATTAACCATTCCACTAGATTGTATGCCAAGGACTGCATCTTCTCACCTTTTTTATAAACATTATATGTTCCAGATGTGTAGCAAGATCTCACGTAAGGCAGAGCTGTGCACACAAAGGATGATAGCGCCCAAGACTTACACTCAACAAAACCCATTCACTCTCATTATTCCTGTATAAATATGTTTTTACTGTTGTTAAGATCTACAATTTCTGTTAAGATTGACTTTGGGTGAATTGACAGAGAATTTATTAAATAAAATAGTATTTAAAATTGTAAGATTAATGTAAAAATAATATAATATCTAAAATTTTAAATATATTTAAGTACTTTAAAAATAGAATACTAAGTTATATATAATATTTGTTAAACTTAAAAAATTAAAATAAAATAATTAGAGAAAATATAGAATAATAAAAATAGTAAGGAATTTTTTTTGAAATTATTATGTAATCTTGTAAATAAAATATAAAATAGATATGTCATTAATGAATAAAAATACAATTCATAAATTATTATATGTATTTAAAATATTTCATAAATATTAAATTCAAGGTATTTATATTGAAATTGTTATTTAGGTTAGATAGGCAGTCTTGATGTTATATCTTTGAACATCTTTTATAAAGAAATATTTAATATATCTATATGATTTTGTAAAAACATAACTAATCTCTCAACACATTGCACCCAACTACTTTATCCTCTCCTCTAATATGTCCCAAAGAAGGTCTATACACACCTAATAAGTTTTTGTCATGACTAATTATTATATGGAGAAAGTAAAAGTGTGTCAACCTAGTTCATAAATAGACATCTATAATATATGTTAATATTCTACAAAAGTGAAGTTGAAAGATAATCAACTTGTTAGTACTCACCCCAATGAAGTTGGGAAAATGAAGTGGAGTCATTTTATCATGCTAGAAAAGGATATGTGAGAAAAAGACAATCTAAATTGGGATTATAATCCAATCTTAAGTGTTATTTTATATTTAATTATTTTGTGATTTTGTTTAAGAAATATTAATTAGCACATCTAGTGCAATTGGAGCAATTGATAAATACATTGGGTGTTTATGAGCACTTGTAGATTTTAACCTATAAAAAATGAAAAAATAATCTTCTTTATTGAGAAAATAAACAAGCTATCATTACTTTATGATTTCCAATTCCAAAAAGGTTATGGAAAGCCATATGCAAGTGATGAATGTAAATAGTAAACCTTTTGTTAGGAATATTTCATACATAAATACCATGTGTGAAAAGGTTTTAAGTTGCTATTAGTTCTTCAATATAATTTTATTCTTTATAATATTTATTAGATCAAAAGGCATTCTACAATGGTAGAAAGACAATGACTATCAAGTTTTGATGATGTACATATAAACTAAAATATAACTAACATATATTTAAAAAAATTAGAAATAGAAAATTGATTTTCTAATGATAATCATAAAATAAGAATTCAAATAAGATTCAATAAGTATAGATATCTTACAAATTACCTACATATTATTTGTTATATGACGTGAATAATATTGTAAAATAGTCTATACAAAACAAGTTACTATCCTATCAAATAATCCATACAAAACAACAAACTTTAAGCTCATAATTTCAATCTTTAGAGATAAATATAATTCTAGGAATTTAGTGTCGACATCCCAATGAAATTGATTCAATAATCTAGTCCATATAGTTCAATTTGGTGTTTGATGGCTTAAGAGAACAATATTATTTAAGGGATTCATTATTGGCATCCAAAGAAATATGATTAAGTAATTTTGTTTATATTTGAACAAACTTAACTTGTTGGTATTTCAATCTTGGGTGAATTCTATTATATAGAAGAAAGCCAACTACATTAGACCTCTTCACACAAATAAGAGACACATTTCAAACTTATTATATCTAATGACCTATTACTATTATATGACAAATCTATTAAGCTTAACTTGTATATTTTTTATTTATAACTTTTTATTGAATAAATTTGAAGTACTTGTATATTTTGACCTTATAACCAAACTTAAACTTAATTGATAAAAGGATTAAACTTGGAATCAATTGAATTTCATCTTGACTCGGGTTTTGTAGTTATATGGTCTAACAACATATAATTTCAATCCCTTAGTTTTGGGTACAAGTAAGTTAAAGGTATATCATGCATTTACAAGGTCCTTATGTTTCAATTCTATTTTAGTCAAGGATAAAATTGACTAAGATATGCAAGTGTTGAATTCAAATTTTCTACTAAATTTACAAAATTTTAGTTTGCTACACAATACAAAACTTTTCTCTGCAATGGATGTGGAACTTTAATCTATTGTTGGATTTTATCCTTTTTTATTTTATCATGTTCACCTAAATTTTCTCATAGAGATATTTTGTTCCAAATTTTCTCTAAAATATAGGTTCCTGGTGAGGAAACTGACATTTACAAATTTCTTGTGTTAAACCAACCATTTTGACCTCATTTTTCATTCTATTTGAAATAACATTTCCATAAGGTTATTTAAAGTTTTTAAATTGATCAACGAAGGTTTGTGAGTTCTAGTGTCGAATAAATAATTTGTAAGTTTCTAATGTAGAACTAGATCTTCCAAGTAACTTAGTTGTGGAAAGCATGCAACAAGCCATCTCCATGACAATTCGATTGCAATATTTTGAAATTTCATTTTTTTAGGGTGTATAGTGGGTATTCAAGTGTTGTTAGATGTCATGCTACTTCAAGAATGCCAAGAACTATTTGGATGTCAATTCCCCCTCAATCTGAGCAAAGAAGAAGAGGCCATCTCATCTGCTAGACAACTCATTGGTAGAAGTCTTGAAAGTATGCAAAGGCTTCACTCTTCTTCTTGAGAAAGAACACCCATGTCTTGCAAGAGAAGTAATCAACAAGTAACTGGAAGTATTGGAAACCTTGAAAGGAAGTAGGAAGGGTTCCACATAGATTGATATTTATGACCACAAGATAGTCCTTGGTATGGATGGTACTCGACTCGAATGGATCTCAATGTTTTTTAGTTGCAAGACATCCAAGGTATATAGGAAAAGAATGGGAAAGTTGAGGAAGTCCTCATACTATATCCTTAAAAGTGAGTTGATACAAGGAGTCAATAAAAAGATGAACATAGTAATATCATTATATAATGCAGTAGATTCGATTGTAGAGGCAAAGAGAGCAACTATAAACGATGAGACTACATCTAGTGAAAATAAATGATCCTTCATGAAAGTGATAGCAATTTTACCATACCTTCTCTAAAGATCAAACAAGATTGGATTCCTTCCTTGACTTGGAACTTCACCTTACACTTATGATTCAAAATTTGACTTACAGATAAGAGATTCATTGTCAAGCCAAGAACATAGAGCACTTTCATGATGGTACAACTTCTTATCCCAAGAGGAATAATGACATTTCTAATTCCTCCTATAATATGTACTCCTTATTGTATATGATCCAAAATTGATCTTTAGTGGGTTGATCAATCAATGTATCAAATAGCTCTCTATTGTCTATCATATGCTTGTTGGTGCCATAATCAATGAATCAAACATTCCTCATTAGTTGTGAGGTATGGGAGATAAGAAAAACATTCTGATGGGCATTGTAATTTCTTGTATCAAATACACCCTTATCAGATGTATCATCTTGATATTCCATAAAAATTATCCTATGTACTTCCTTCAGTGAGGACATCATTTTGATTGTTGAGAATCACTACGACCAAATTCATTCTTGACTAGAATTTCCTTGAGTCAAGGTATTAAACCAATATCTATCAATATCATTTGTGTTTGTATTATAGATGTGACACCATTGATTCATCTTTTGAGGATTCTACTACTATTTTGGTTGCTTATGTGGCTACTTTATGGAGGACCCTTTCAAAAAAATTGACCATGTTGTTGTCCCAAGATTAGTACTTTGTCTTCAAACTCATCTTCCACTAACTTGATGGCTTGTAACTTCCATATAGAGAAAATCCACAAATTCTTCAAATGGCAGTACACCTTCTTTTTTATGTTCAATAATTGTGCAAAATTGGAAATGAAGAGCTCTCAAAATGATTGGGGCTAGCATTTTGTCCTCCACCTTCTCTTTGAGTGCTACAAGTTAGGTTGTAGCTCATATACCTTATGCAAGAACTCCTCTACTTTTTTTCCATCTTTCATAGTGAGTGAATGAAGCTTTGACTAGAGATGGAGGATCTTTATTTGGTTTTTCACCTCATATATGATGGATAGAATGTCCCAAGCCACCTTTGACATTGTCACATCTCGAACATGTGATTGAACTTCATTAGAGATGTTGAGTGTGATCAAAATCAAGGCTTTTGCATCTATCTTGTCATACTTCGTTTAATCACAAACATTAGTTAAACACTTCATTACTCCAATAATGATCCCCCATAACTCTTTGAATTTGAGAATCATGTACATCTTTGTCTTCCACGATATTTGAGCACTTTGAGGAGGTGAGCATCTAAAAGGAGAAACTTTGGTGCTAACATGATGACACCATAAAAAGAAAAATTATTCCACAACAAGATATTTATTAATTTTATTT